>NKZD01001551.1:0-106010 GCA_002370635.1 Metschnikowia cerradonensis
TCAGTAACCAATTCTGTAGTTTCCATTCTATCTTTATCTATATTAAACTAGAGTGTCCTTGACTTGTTGTTCCAATTGATGCCGTTCAAGTCTGAGCGGGACTCTCTCTATATATAGTCAGGTCTGGGACTCCAGCCCTAACCCACTCAGCCCATTGTCTTCTCCAGAACAATGGCCAATATTGGACAAGTGTTAGACCCGTGTCGTCAAGCCGTCCACTGCCGCCGGGCCTCTCTCAAGGAGAATACCAATCATTGTTTCATCTGTATGCAGTAACGGGAACCTGCAGTACCCGCAGGTGAACTTGTTCCTCAAGTTCAACATAAAACACTATATAATTTCCAATGTTGTTCAATAGAAAATTCCATACCACCATCCCTTAATATGCTTAACTAAAAATAAACCCGTACACCCCAATAGAACGTAAAGAATGGCCCCGAATACAAAATAAACTCGTACACCCCAATAGAACATTATGCCAGAGAGTATTTGGTTCCTTATTTCCAAATAACCAAGACGATTCTACGAGCTGAACAGTTCTCAGGATCATCGGAACTTCAATGGAAAGATTATGCAGGGCAACGAGGTGCCTATGTGTTACAACTGAGAAGGGACCTCATTCAGAGTGTTAAAGAACTTTATACGGATACTCCCTCTGCGTTATAAAGACCGAATGTTCACCGACGCTCTCTTTAAGAGTCGAAGCAAGCAAACAAAGGTCTATTATCATCACTTGGTGACCAGTGGTATCATCAAAGATCATGCAGGGACAAGAGATTGGCCGAGATACTGGATGAAGTTTTCTTGATCATCATCCTTATGACTATGTTCAATTATTTCATCTTGGAAATGATCTACAACACATTTTCTCCAACATCCAGTTGTCCTCTTTGTGGTATTCCCTACTGTACTGCAATTTTAGACAAGGTTCGACCCATTTTCTTTGAATGCTCCATTGCTGTAGTCATTTGGGAAGAGTGCAAGATGTCAGGCACTCCCTCGATTCAATAAGCTGTTGGAAACCCTGATACTGATTTCAAAAAGCTTGATCCCTATTATTATTATATCAAGAATCTTTTCACCCATTGAAAACCAACAAAACCAGGGAAAACCAACAAAACGAGGGAAAACTAACTAAACGTCGGATTGATATTGAAACTCATGATGCATTGAGTCCATTGACGCCAGATCTAACGCGCAAAAACAATTTTTATTTCAAGCTGTTTTATGAACCACCCTTTTAAACTCTTTAAAAAGCATTCGTAGAAGGAGGTTTCAAAACTCACTGCGCAAACTTTCCATTCTCTAAACACTTCGGTGTTCTCTCTCGGAGTTTTTCCTCTTCATTTAGAAGTTTTCTCCGACCCGCATTTATAGACTTATAGCCTATGAATAAACGTATATATATATATATATAAAGAAGACCCCCAAAATAAAGCTTTAAATGGGCCCCAACTGTAGGATATTCTAATTAGAAAAAAGGTTCAAAAAGTCCGTTACACCTGTAAAGCTTAGAGCTTAGAGTAACCCAACCGTATGATACCTCTTGCAGCTGCTTTGTGTAGATTGAAAAGACTTAAATCAGTAGTTATATTCTTCTAGGTTTTAAGTTTACCTTTACCAGCCTCACTTCTAGAAGAAAATAAGTCGTTAATTGTGTAACCATTCTTTAACGTTGCCCTTTTTCTTATCATCATCAGAGTTTAATACATCTTTACAAACTATATGTCTATATTGGTATAGAGTAATACTAGTGTATAGTAGTAGAGTAGTAGAGTAGTAGAGTAATACTAGTGTAGAGTAGTAGACTAGTAGACTAGTAGACTAGTAGACTAGTAGACTAATAGACTAATAGACTAGTAGACTAGTAGACTAGTAGACTAATAGAGTAGTATAGTAGTAGACTAGTAGACTAATAGACTAGTAGAGTATAGTGTTCCCACTAAAAAGTAGACCTTCCTTTGGTTGGCCAATTGAATGCATTCTTACTACACAATCTGGTCTAGCAGCAGTTTATTTAATTCCCTCGTATGTATATTCATTTATTTTTTCTACGTACTCAGTTATTTTATCTATATCTATGAAACGATTTCTCTCATTAGAAGTGGATATTTTGTTTAAACATATGTCTAATATTTGAGATATTGACAATCTTTTATTTAAACTTTTAAAAGGCATACCATTACCAGCAGGTAATTTAAATTTTTTCTGATTTTTTAAACTTATTCAACGAATCATTTAAGCTATTATTGTCAACACAAGCAGTCAAAGTACTTACGTGTTGAGCTTTTAGTATTCTTCGGCCCATAATTTATGCTACTGTTCTGTACTAGGAAGTCCGTCATATTCTGGTTCCTCGTGATACCGCTCAACTTATAGCGGAAAAATCCTCTCTATATATATCTACACTTCGAAATCAACATACACTCCCGGGTCTTTTGAGACCAAAACCGAAAGATTGGGGGTTCTAGGGCCAGTGTGGCCCGTCCTACATACGGTCTCGGCTCAAGTGGTAACATATCTCCACGAGTGTCGGCCAAAAAAAGAGAATTAAAAAGATGCCATAGCCAATCTGTTGCCCAACATCTCGTTTGTTTCCGCAGAAAAAACTGGCGCTGCTCATCCAGAATATCCTGCCAAATAGTGAAACCTGGGATTCCTTGGACTCCTTGTTAAGAACTCAGTCCAATTCATTGGTAAACATCAGTACCTCTTCACTAATTAATATTGGTGGGTCTGGTTTCGGGAGACATCTTGAAATTTTCTGTCTCAGTTGATATATATTTTTATGGTGGTGTTATAGAATAGCGGGAACTTGTTCTATTATATTGGGGGGGGGGGGGTGAACAATTCACATGACCTCAGCCACGTGACCCCGGTTCTTAACAAGACGAGTGGATAACTATCTTTCAACTTATGTTTTAGTATATATTGATATACAGGGATATGTAAGTTGTACCTTACAAGACCAAAGTCTCGACACGGGAGCGCGGCCACGTTTGATAGTTATCCAATCGCCTATGACCGGCACATAGGATACCAGTGTTCTGTATAAAACACACTACGTAGTGCCTTGATTCCATGTGTTGACAAGATCTCAGTATATACACACGCGAAATCGATAATTGTTCTTGGAAAAAAAAATGGTTTCCATCCAGAAGTAGGAAGATCTGAAAGCTCCGAAAGCATCGAAAGCTCCGAAAGATCCGAAAGATCCGAAAGATCCGAAAGATCCGAAAGATCCGAAAGCTCCGAAAGCTCCGAAATCATCGAAAGCTCGGAAAAATCTGAAAGATCCGAAAGATCCGAAAGATCCGAAAGATCCGAAAGCATCGAAAGCTCGGAAAGCGTCGAAAGCTCCGAAAGCTGCAAAAGCTCCGAAAGCTCGGAAAGCTCGGAAAGCTCCGAAAGGTCCTTCCCTCTCTCATCCCAATTACGTAAAACTTTCACACATGTTCTTATTGTTACAGTATGTTTGATCGTGCAACATGGCATGGCCGCGAATGACCGGTGTGCGCGGGATAGTTTGTGAAAGCGCGACAAACGATGAATCGAAAAATAATAAGACAAAAAAAAAATGCAAAGATGCAGTGTATTTCAAAACTATTTAAAGCAACACGGCAAAAAGATTCAAAACACACCAACCCTAGCAAATTTAAACAAACCAAATATTGAAAAAGTTTCGTACACCCTTTCACAGTTTTTCAAACCAAATTGCATAATATTTCACATCAACTTAGATTCGAATTCAATATTCTAAACCCTGAAATCTGAAACCTGAAATCAGAAATCAGAAATCAGAAATCAGAAATCTCGACGATTGTCTCATATGGTACTGCATTTGGGACAAAAGTCTTGCAGTATCAATCAAGGTTGAAAAACAGATGGAATTGAACTGGTTTCCTTGTTATCCTGTATACAACAACTTGTTAGCGGTTATGTAATCATTCAAATTATTCTTACTAAGCAAAGGGTTATATATATATTTATTTAATTATTTATTTATTTGTTTCTTTATTTATTTGTTTCTTTATTTGTTTCTTTATTTATTTATTTATTTATTTATTTATTTAAGAATTTGCACGTGGCCCTGCATCCACATTTGTTCTGTACCGAATACTCTTGAAAGTCTATTTGAAGTAGTGTAGTGTAATAAGTGAAGTATAATAAGTGAAGTGTAATAAGTGAAGTGTAATAAGTGAAGTGTATTAGTGTTCGTAAAATTGGTTTGAAAGACTATGGTAAGGAGTATGAAGCTTTTTCGAATTATTGGTTTTTTTTAATTTTGCTAGTGTGGTGTAGTTTGAATAGTTTTGCAAAATACTGCATATAAAGAGTAAGCTGGTTACAGTCAGTATGCTGGTAATAATGAGTATGGTGGCTGGTTGGTAGATGCGGCTTGAGAAGGCTTATGCACATTTCTAGAGAAATTATATTTAGATCGGATTTGAATTGCGTAAGTCGTGACCAGGTCATGCGTGATTTTTTCTGAGTTTTGGAATGGACATTCTTGCTCTGTTATATGACTATATAATAAGCGTTGGGACCGCACTAAAATTCACTCAACACTCACTCAGAACTCACACAGAATTCACACAGAATTCATTCAGAATTACTTTTTAAGTCACTGAAAATTTCAAACCGCTTTCAAAAACCAATTTTAAACCTTAACCAAAACTTTCAAAAAAAAAAAAAAATGAAATTTGTCTGGATCCTGGCCCTCTTCTTTGCTGCAACTGCATGTGCTTGGGAAGGCACCTTCTACACCATAATTGATGGGATGTACGAAAGGCTCCACAGAGTCAAGACTCCCACGGGAGAAATTGTTGCTCTAGGCAATACTAGATTCTCGGAGGTCCCCATTTTCAACATGGAATATAACTTGGCTAGCTATGACTCTGAGGGCGACACAAAATACTTTGGCAAAAAGGGACACTATTTTCTGTTGGATACCAAGGAAGTCTTGACTCCATTTGAATTGCAATTGAATTACTTCAACAGGGTTTTAAATCTTGAGATTCAAGTGTGTGGATCCAAATGGATGCTGGTACGTGAGGTTAGTTCTCAGAAGAAAAGCTATTCGAAGGGTTGCACTCCAAAGGATGTGTACTACTTGCATCCCCTGATTGCAAGTAGTAGAAATCGAAACGAACCAGATCCTGAGTAAGGGGAAATTCAGGATCTGAAATACTTTTAGTTTACGTTTGGCAACTATGACAAAAATACTTTTGGGCTATGAATTTAAGTATACTCATTGGAATCGACCTTATTTAAACAAACATTTTTGAGTAGCATTATTTATGAACATAACACACTCTGTCTCATTCCTCCTTCTTTTTCATTCCTCCTTTTCTTTCATTCCTCATTTTCTTTCAACTTATATTTTTGTATATATTATTATACAGGGATATGTAAGTTGTATCTTACAAGACCAAAGTCTTAACACGGGTCGCGGCCACGTTTGATAGTTGTATTCATGTTGAATTTGAGGAACAAGTTCACCTGCGCGTACTGCATGTTCCCGTTACTGTATACAGATGAAACAATGATTGGCATTGTCCTCAAGAGAGGCACGGCGGCAGTGGACGGCTTAACGACACGGGTCTAACACTTGTCAAATATTGGCCATTGTTCTGGAGAAGACAATGGGCTGAGTTGGGTTAGGGCTGGAGTCCCAGACTTGACTATATATAGAGAGGGTCCCACTCCAGATTTGTACGGTATCAATTGGAACAGCAAGTCAAGGACATCCTAGCTTAATATATATATATAGAAAGAACGAAAGAATGGAAGCTACAGAAATGGTTACTGAAGTATCAAAGTTAAGACGCTTGTTGAAACTTAACGTGATAACTATTCCACATTGTGGGAGTGTATACAACAATTCCTAACAATTCACTCGTCTATGTTGTGATATGAGGCTCATATGCCGCACACACCCTTAAGTGCTCTGCACTTAAGCTTGCATTGCATTAGTGATGTCAATAGGGCACAAGCCCTCATCTCCCTTCGCTGCTTCCCTAAACCTGCGTGCCCAGTTTTACGGTTGAGCTCTATTTCTTGAACTTGCACGACCTCTTCCTTTATATGCGAGAAGAAAGAATATGCAATATTCTTTCTCTCTAAGGACCCTTATTCTACCTTCTCTCTACAGACTAGATATTGAATACATATTGTTACAGTAATGACCATCTCTGGAATATCTCAAGGGATCTCTTCCAAGGACTTCTACGATAAGGTTAACAGGTTTACCCCTATACTGATCCAGCCATACGAAGGATGGATCCTCAATGAGGATCCCCCAGTGCAGGATAGGAGTTACGCTCTCAGTGACGTAACAGAACAGTCTATGACCTGCACATAGGTCAGCACTGACCTGTATCCAACACACTACGTAGTACCTTGACTCCGTGTGCTGACACTATCAGCCGTGCTGCGGCCCCGTCTTAGAACTTTGGTCTTGTAAGGTACAACTTACAGATCCCTGTATAATAATATATACAAAAATATAAGTTGAAAGCTTCTCTGCGTAGCCTTGGCTAATGTAAAAAACAAAGTGACGAGCTATGCCATCCCACCCTCCCTCTGGTAAAATGTACCAGCACATTCCTGATCCAATCATATTCCAGATTAGATGTGAAAAACACTGTGAAATGAGTTTTTCGTGGTCTGTAATATAATTTTTCATGTGGTTCGAGCTCCACGAGAATCATTCTTTTAGTTTCTCGCAGTCTCTGATTGTAAGTATACTGAAATTATCCTATGGTTCGGGCCACAAGAATAAATTTTTTTTTTTTTTGAAATCAAATGTGTTGTTGCTGTATACAAATATATAGAAATCAGTTTATGGTCGGGCTGCATAAAAGTCATTCCTTTAAGATTTGTCTGTACTGCATATTAGTATTGTAGAAATCATAATCATGATGTGGTTCGGGCTCCACAAAAATCTTTCTGTTTTTCTCTTGCGTGTCCTGTATATTAGTATAGTAAAAATCATTCTGTGGTTCGGGCTCCACAAAAGTCATTCTTTAAAAATCTGTCTGGTCCTGTATATTGATATATAGAAATCAGTTTATGGTCGGGCTCCACAAAAAATCATTCTCTTAATATCTACCGAGTCCTGTGTATTGGTCTATAGAAACCTCCATGTGGTGCGGGCTCCACACGAATTATCCTTTTACTTTCTCGCAGTCTCTAGTTGTGAGTATAGTAGAAATCATCCTGTGGTCGGGCTCCACGAGAATCACTCTCCTATTTTCTGGGACGGGGGGCTCCTGCTTGTGGTAAGTATGTGTGACATTTAAAGTTTCTTTCCAGTCATTTTTTTTCTTTTTTTTTTCAATGCTGGATTTGTATTGATTTGTAGTTTTCTGCGCTTTTTCACGTTACTTTCTCAAGCTTCCGAGCTGTTTTTCTGACATTTTCTCTTTTTTTTTTTTTTTTTTCAAACCACCTTGATGACTGCTCAAACTAGACTTGTACTCAGATCAGAGCTTAAGGAGTAGAAGGCTTCAAACGTAAAGTATCTTTGAATGCATTCTCGTGCCATTTTCTCTGTCTGGACCGTTATACTAGCCAAGTTTGTAGCATACCATCTTGACAAGTCTTGGAAATGGAGCTCTAGACGTTACAGAGAACTGTTGATCAGGCAGTGCGTGAGTTATCATGGAGTCCAATCACTTGACCTCTGGACATACTTTCCAAGTTGTCTGGAAAACCCGAAGGCGGTCTAGAATACTTGTTAGTAAACATATTCCCCAGTTTCTGTCCAGGTTTGTCGAGGTTTGTCCAGGCTTGTCCATGTTTGTCCATGTTTGTCTTTTGTGTCTCTGGCTAGTGTGCTGAGGAAACTATGGCTTCATAGACAAGGGAGAAGGTCTTGGTTCCAGTTATTTGACTAATGCATTTCTGAGAGCTCGGACTCTAAACCCAAAGTCTTAGTAGCCAATTTGTTTCTCATTACAAAAACCAGGAAAAAAAGTGGTAGTGGTTGGAATATTTTTGGGTGACTGAGATGTCAATTTGTACAAGTTCAAACGCGAAAAATGGCTGCGAAATGGGTTATATGCAGGTGCAGACAATGTTGGGAAATAGCACCGAATAAGAGCGCGCACGGCGCTCTAGGCTTGCAGGGCACGTCTCTACTAGTTTCCCTCCCATATATATAATGAGGCCTTCGCCACACCTTTCATTAGTTAACTAATCAAATATCTCTACTGAGGGAGACATACTAAAATGCTCCCAAATCCAGACCCACCAAAACTCCTCGTACTGACAATGAGACTCAGCCTCTACCTGAAGTAAACACTTCACTTAAAGTGTTTACATATCTTGATGAGGCAATGAGGTCCATATCCTACAGTAAGAGAGGACCTCTGGATCTTGAACCATGGTTACTCTACGGGCCACCTGATTCCCCAACATTCCTAGCTGAGCTGGAATTATCACTTCTACAGACAATAAAGTGAATCAATCCAGGTCCTCAGTAAACATCAGTACCTCTACACTAATTAATATTGGTGGGTCTAGTGTCGGGAAACATCTTGGTATGTTTTCCCTCAGTTAATATATATTTTTGGTGGTGTTATAGAATAGCGGGAGCTTGTCCTTTTATATATCGGGGTGAACCTTCACATGACCTCCGTCACGTGAGTGACCGCGGTCCCAGGGAAACATGGAGCCGCGGCTCTTGTTTCTCAACTGACAAAATCGACACCTCACTCTCAGGCCAAGTCTCTATGCCCACCTTCATATAATAATTCTTAGCTACTAAAGATCAGAAATTTACTATAATTTTGTCGTTGGTCTTTTTGTTCTTTGTTTTTTTGCGAAACTGGTGATATTCTGAAGTCTGAACATTCCGCAAGGTCAGTATACTACCCAGACACTATTGAATTCAGTTACTTCCCAGACACTATTAAATACAGTTACTTCCCAGACACTATTGAATTCAGCTACTTCCCAACAGGGCCTTCCGAAAGCATACCTTTGTATGAATCATTTGGTCTCTTCACGTTGACTCTATAACAGGAAATTCCAATATTGACTCTTTGTTTTATCATTGAATTGTCAGGAACGAACGCAAATGTTAGAGATATTATGCAATCTGGGGCTGTTAGCCTTTATTCACAAGGGGTCAAAGCTTTTAACGGCTTGTCAATTGAATGGATCTTTTCTGAGAGAGATAGCTCAACGGTGACTGAAATTTTCTGAATAGCTATTATTAGTGGGAACTCACCCAATCAGTGTTATGGAGGTTCTTAGATGATTATCTATGATATCTCTATTAGACCATAAGTGTTTTTTTTGGATTCTTCAATACGTCTAATACTTGGAGTTATGTTCATTCGTTGATAGATTCCCACTTCTTGGGAATCCTGGTGAATATATAGCGAACCGGTGAATACCGGTGAATACCGGGAAGTGAAGCAAGGCGGTTAAACTCCATGTCACGAGTTAAGGTGGATGGATGAGTCCAAGTCACGCGTTATGTTGACTGAATGAGTTATTGGCATTCATAGGCTCTAACATACCTCTATGGGTAGTGTGTCTACCCATGGTAGGTCTAACTAACAGATATCTGTATTAGACCATAAGTGTTTTATCCACATAGGATGTGCTTTAATTATTGAGGTATTATGAAACCTTACTGTCTAATCCTCACGATGGCCTTCCTCTCAGCATTTTATTCAGCCATCTATCATCCTTCTTATCAGCCTTTTAATCTGTCATTATTGTAAGAGGTACCAGGATGGCCTGCGATGACCTAGAACAATTTCCGCTATTGAGTTTTATCGCAGACACCCGTTCTCTGGAATCCTTATATAAGCAGTTCAGGTTTTTCTTTTAGAAGATTCAATAGCAAACAAACATAGTGAACAGACTACCTGACGTGAATTGATTCTAACAATAAGTATCTAAGTTGAAAAGTTAGATGCACCATGGGTAGTGCGCTACCTATTTCAGTATTTTTAGCCTACGCTGTCTAATCCTAAAAATAGACATCAAAGATCTTTCACTTATGTAATACTTTGTACTACCAGTATACGATGACTAAAGTTACTAGTCTAGTATACGAGGACTAAAGCTACTAGTCTAGTATACGAGGACTAAAGCTACTAGGCTAGTATATAATATACTACTACACCAACATAGCACTATACACTACACTAATATACAGTAAGCTACTACACTAATATACAGTAAGCTACTACACTAATATACAGTAGGCTACTACACTCTGCACACTACACTATACTATACTACTGTGATAAACAAGACTGACGAGGAATCACAGCAGAATCGGATTATACGTATCAAGGAACTCTAATTTTAAAGTCAGTGGTACAATAGTGTCAGTCCATTTTTGTCTAGTGTATAGAGAGTAGTCGAAGTCCAACCTAGTATAGTGGTATAGATAGTATAGACTAAAATCTGTACTACGGTACTGTGACTCTTTCTACTTCCTCATCCTTCTAACCCTGATATCAAAACTATGTGCAATACACCATGTACAACACCACCATATACTACTATACCAGTATACACCGCTTTAATACCGTATCACTATTATACTACAGTATGTTATATTAAATATTACTATACACTATACACTATACACTATTGTAGATTCTTTAACGCCAGGTCGGCAACGAGAGTTGCTGCATCGGGAGGTCCATTGATTAACCAGGGTGTCACATCCAGAGGATATGTCTTACTATAGGACACTGATCATTGAAGTATTACCAATACGAGATATTTTGGTGGGTCTGGTTCTTGGAGGCATCTTGGTATACCTCAGGCAGTTAATATTCTGATTAAAGTTCTTAAGAATAAATGGGGCGAGGTCCCCATTTTATATGTGGAGATTCTTCCTTCATCATAACAACGTTTGTTGTCATGAAAAACCTTATGCGTGCTATTTCAAAACATAGGGCTGGAAGCTCGCTATTTGTTGCTGTTTTTCAACAACTATACACTATACACTATACACTATACACTACTATACTGTTGAACTTGAGGAACAAGTACACCGGCGGGTACTGCATGTTCCCGTTACTGCATACAGATGAAACAATAATTGGTATTGTCCTCGAGAGAGACACGTTGGCAGTGGACTGCTCGAGGACACTTGTCTAACACCTGTCCAATATTGGCCATTGTTCTGGAGAAGACAATGGGCTGAGTGGGTTAGGGCTGGAGTCCCAGACCTGATTATATATGTAGAGAGGGTCCCGCTCAGACTTGAACGGTATCAATTGGGACAACAAGTCAAGGACACTCTAGTTTAATATAGATAAAGATAGAATGGAAACTACAGAAAGCTAAGACGCTTGATTGAAACTTAACGTGATAACTATTCCAGATTATGGGAGTGTATACAACAATTCCAAACACTATACACTATATGTGAGATCCACCATATGCAGAACGCTGCCTATGAAGGTATTATGAAGCCTCTCAGTCCGGTTGTTACAATGGCCATTGCAAACGCCGTGTCATGACCATCGTTGTATGAAGTACTATGATGGTCTTTTCAAATACTCTGGAACAATCCTTACTATTGTTTTGGTGGAGAGTTTTTCGATGCCACGTTTCTCTCAAAGTTATATAAGCCACTCCGGTTCCTCTCTTTGAGGAACCAGCAACGAGTACAAGATCAGGTTAAGACCCGTTATAAAGAACATACCAACACCGTTTTAATACTATACACCATGTAGAACACTACACTACACTATACACTACACTACACTACACTACACTACACTACACTACACTACACTATACACTACACTACACTACACTATACACTACACTACACTACACTATACACTACACTACACTATACTATACACTACACTATACTATACAGTACATTACTATATCTCCAGAAGCCACCGTCGGGAGTGCTCTACCTATTTCAGTATTTTAAGCCTACACTGTCTAATCCTAACGATGGCCATTCCACTGTGCCACATCTCCACCATCATTGCACAACCAAAAGAGAAAATGTGATAAACCCGAGGTACCAGGATGGAATGTGGAGAGTTTTCCCCCTTTGCACCTAGCAACACCCGTTGACTAGGCGCCGCCATCGTCAATCACTTAAATAGCTCAGATTCCCCAGAAAAAGGGATCATCAACTAGAAAACATAATAAACAGAGTACCTGACGTAACAACAAGAATCTAACATATAAAATAGTCAATAAGTATCTAAGGTTAAATAGTGGAATTTTTCTTCTTTAGCTTGCGGATCCATGGTGGGAAATTTTATGAAGCTGAAAGACCCGAAATCTAAAGCAACTTCATTGTGTCTGTCTCGTTTCTCTTTGAAAAAGTCGAACTGGTGAAATTTCTGGATTTCGCCCACGTTCCTACTTATGTACGTTCATGCAGACACGTGTTCAACCATGATGTTTTTGTGTCACAGCTAGAGTAATGGTTCCCGGTTTGCTGCAGGAATAAATCATACCAGGTAACTAAATTCACCAATTATGAATAATGGCTGGGGTACTAGTTATTGGACATTTATTTTGATTGTTCGCAGTCGCACTTCTAGTTCTGTTTCATTTTTCTACTTCGCACATTTTCTGTGTTCCTACAAATTGTTGCGCTTCGTGACTGACTAACGCATAAACTGGACCGATTATATATCTAAGCTGTACTCAATCTAACGTCGTCTTTTATTCTATATCCTCTTGTGTTACCGCTCGCTCCCTTTTTTTTTTTGCAGGACATCGTCCATTCTTGTCTATTCCTACATATTATCGTTTCATCTCCCTGCCTGTCCTGCTTACATGCAGTCACATGTAACATGCAGTACATCTCTGAAGTACTGATTCCTCATGTTCCAACAATATGAAGGATTACATAACCCCAGTCAAGTTTTTGTATACAGAATAACAATGAAACCCAGTTCAGTTCAGTTCAGTTCCGTTCAGTTCCATCCGTTTTTCACCTTTGATTGATACTGCAAGACTTTTGTCCCATATGCAGTACCATATGAGGCAATCGTCGAGATTTCAGATTTCAGATTTCAGATTTCAGAATAATATTGAATTCGAATGAAAGTTGGTGTAAAACATTACTCCATTTGGTTTGGAAGACTGTGCAAAGAAGTACGAAACTTTTTGAATTATTGGTTTGATTAATTTTGCTAGTGTTAGTGTGGTTTAAATCGTTTTGTCGCGCTGGTAACAGTGAGTATGGTGGTTGGTAAGGTACGTCTTGCTTAAGCTCATGTACAATTCTAGAGACCGAATTTAGATCAGATGTGAATTGCATAAATCGTGACTAGGTCATGCCTGAAAAAAATGGTCACTTTTGCTTTGTTATATGGCTATATAATAACCACCAAGTAAGCACTTCCAACTCACCCAAAACTCACTCAGAACTCAATCAGAATTTACTCAGAATTTACTCAGAATTTACTCAGAATTTACGCAGAATTTACGCAGAATTTACTCAGAACTCACTCAGAATTTACTCAGAATTTACGCAGAATTTACTCAGAACTCACTCAGAATTTACTCAGAATTTACTCAGAACTCACTCAGAACTCACTCAAAACTCACTCATATTTCAATCAGAACTCACTCAAAATTACTTTTAAGTCACTGAAAATTTTAAACTGCTTTCAAAAACCATTTTTAAACCTTAACCAAAAGTTTCAAAAAAAAAAATGAAATTTTCCTGGATCCTTGCCCTCCTCTTTGCTACAAATGCATGTGCTGAGATTGGCACTTTCTACATCAAAATTGATGAGAGGTTCCATGAGCTCCGCAGAGTCATAACTCCCACGGACGATTTGGTTGGTCTAGGAAATCCTAGTTTCAGGCCTCTCCCCTTGCTTAACTTGGAAAATGGCGAGGTTAGCTTTAAAGTTAATGGCCAAGCACAATACTTTGGCAAAAAAACAGGAAAAGTTTTTCTGTTTGCTCCCAAGGAATCCATGACTCCATTTAAAGTGGAGTTGAATAGGGAAAGTGGCAAGGTTTTAAATATTGCGGTACAAACGTGTAGACATAAGTGGTTCCCGGTCCGTGAGACTGAAAATACTTATGTATTTTCGGAGGGTAATTGTGCTCCAAAGGAGGTGTACTTCTTGGATCCCCAGATTGTAAGGGATGGTTATCGTGATCCAAACGAACCAGAGCCCCAGTGAGGGGAAATTCAGGATCTGAAATACTTTTAGTTTACGTTTGGTAACTTTGAAAAAAAAATATATATATACTTTTGGGCTATGAATTCAAGTTATCCTCATTGCAAGCGGCCTTATTTAAACAAACATGTTAGAAGCGCCATATGCAGGACCCTGCATATGAAGGTATGATGAAGCCTTTCAGTCCGGTTGTTACAATGGCCATTGCAAACGCCGTGTCACGACCATCGTTATATGAAGTACTATGATGGTCCTTTCGAATATTCTGGAACAATCCTTACCATTGTTTGGGTGGAGAGTTTTTCGATGCCATGTTTCTCTCAAAGTTATATAAGCCACTCCGGTTCCTCTCTTTGAGGAACCAGCAACGAGTACAAGTTCAGGTTAAAACACGTTATAAAGAACAGAACAAAACATTTTTGAGTAGCATTCTTTATGAACATGACACACTCTGTTTCATTCCTCCTTTTCTTTCAACTTATGTTTTAGTATATATTAATATACAGGGATATGTAAGTTGTACCTTACAAGACCAAAGTCTTAACACGGGTTGCGGCCACGTTTGATAGTTATCCACTTGTCTATGACCTGCACATAGGACATCTCTGACCTGTATACAACACTACGTAGTACCTTGACTCCGTGTGTTGACATTTTCTTTCTGGCGAATATACTTGTAATTCGTATTGATGCATTGATTGAATAAGTACCTGAGATAGTTCTTTAGCACTTACTTAACTGAGGGTGGAGATTGTATTTTCGTGTACCTTGAGAGTCGTTAAAAGAACCACTTGGAGGTTTGATGAGGGGTTTTGAAACGGGGTTTTGAAAAAGGGTTTTGAGAAGGGGTTTTGAGAAGAACTCGTTTGTGTGAGAAGACCAAAGGCTTGATATTTTCTTTCTGGTTGTGGTCAATGATTCTGGGAGAAGGAGAGTGTGATTCTAGGGAAGGGGTGATTCTAATATCTAAAGAGCAAATGTAATTAGCGAATTCGTAGTATAGCGTAGACGCAGATAAGAATAGAAATGTCCGAGGTGAACTGAAGTTCCATGACTATAGGATGTCACTTGAGACCAATGACAACTGTTCCAGTTTATGCGATAGTAGGTCATAAATCCAACACTCACTCATTCTACTCATTCACTCACTCTCACTCAGTCACTCAGTCACTCAGTCACTCACTCTCACTCACTCTCACTCAGTCACTCAGTCACTCAGTCACTCACTTTCACAGTCACTCACACACTTACAGTCTCACGTGCTCTCACTCTCACATACACTCACTCCCACTCACTTTATGCTCACTTTATGCTCACTCACTCATTACTCAAGTGATCTCTGATCTTCTACCACCACATCACATCAAAAAAAAAAAAACCACCATCAAAATGAGACTTGATTAGGGGTTTACTTTTCATTCCTGTATTAGATAGTTTTTTCGCTATGTTTTTTTTTCTTTTTTTTCTTTGATTGTTTACATTTAGTTAATTGTTTTTTGGTACTATTTTGTTTTGGTACTATTTTTTGGTGGTGCATTGAAATTGTGGTGCAATTTATGAGATAATTTTGGGTGTAATTTATGAGATAATTTGTGAGGAAATTTTGGGTGTAGTTTTGTGAGGTTTTCATTTTGGGTGAGGATTTGAAAATACCATCAAAATCAAGGCGTCTGCGAAATCGCATACTTGATTTAAGGCAGTGCGTGGCAAAGTGCGTAATCTGAGAATAAAGGTGAGAATAATCAAGAGTGAGTGCGGAGTGAGTAAGGAGTGAGTAAGGAGTGAGTAAGGAGTGAGTAAGGAGTGAGTGCGAAGTGAGTAAGGAGTGAGTAAGGAGTGAATGCAGGAAGAGTGAAGCGTAAGGCTGGAATAGAGAAGGTGTGGTTAGTGGCAAGTGGTGAGTGGTGAGTGCTTAGTGAGTTGTGGATGGGTGGTTCGTGTTAAGTGGATCGTGTTAAGTGGGGAGTGGGGAGTGGTAGTGGGGATGAACGATATGACTCTTTACTGAATCATCATATCTGAATCAAAAACATAGCCTTGAAGTGGACTAATACAAACAGTACAGATACAGAATTCCAATTACAGAAACCTAGAGAAATCTAAATTAACCACAATTCACAGCCAGAAAAGAGAGCAGAATGAGAGCAATGTAAGAGTAAAAGAGAGAGTAGAGCGAGACCCGAGTGAGAGTAAAAGAGAGATCACCTGTTCATTATGCTATTGGACGATACTATGGGAAAGAGAGAATACTACTGTACAGTAAGAGAATACGGTAATAGAACATGGAAGTTTACTGGAATGACTGGAATGACTGAATGACTGGTTCACAAGAAAACATAACAGTCCATCAAATCAACTATAGATGATAGTGGAGCTTTATAGCCAGATTCTTAGTATGACTACACTAATCGCTTAAGGCATTGATACAAAGTTGATACAAAGTTGATACAAAGAACAAGCGTAACAGAGATAGAAATATAACACAAGCTGTTATACTATCCTACTTTACTAGAAGGGTACTACTCTATTAGTACTACTCTACAGGTACTTCTCTATCAGTACTACTCTACTAGTAATACTCTACTCTTACCATACCATGGTACTACTCTACTATACTCCACTATACGTACTGCTAGAAGTTCACCATTTCCCTTCACTGTTGAAACTATAGAGACTACTTCTACCTTACAACCAGTCTATACTCTACCGTACTCTATCACTTATACGATGACTGCTCTGTTAGTACTGGTACTTCTTCTCTACTTCTCTAATACTATTCCACTGACACTAGGGCAGTACTAAGGTGTACTAAGGTGTACTAAGGTGTACTAAGGTGTACCAAGGTGTACCAAGGTGTACCAAGGTGTACTAAGGTGTACCAAGGTGTACCAAGGTGTACTAAGGTGTACCAAGGTGTACTAAGGTGTACTAAGGTGTACTAAGGTGTACTAAGGTGTACTAAGGTGTACTAAGGTGTACTAAGGTGTACTAAGGTGTACTGAGGTAGTACAGAGGTAGTACTTGCTAGGTTATTCAGAGGGATATAGAGTTATGTAGAGTAATGATTGGTTACTGCTAATTGAGTTATACTGAGTTACAATTGGTTATACTGAGATACACAGAGCCATACAGACCTATATAAAGCTATATAGTTTAAATTAACTTACTGCTACTCAGGTTGCACTGAGGTATACTGTGTTGTACTAGGTTATGCAGAGTTATACTTTGATATACTTTGTGATCTTAGATTATGTCCAATTTAACAAGTCACATTGAGTTACATTGAGTTGTATAGAGTTGTAGAGTTATAGAGTGATTCTAGGGTATACCAGACACTAAACTATAAAGAGCCGTGCTTGATTATACAGAGCTATACCAGATTATACAGAGCTGTGCCAGATTATACAGATTCTACAGGGCTCTACTGAGAAGGTATATTGTTTAAATAGGATATACTACTTTAATTAGGTTTGGCAGAACTGTGACTGAGTACTGGTAATTGGTTACTGCTTATTGGTTATACTAGGTGTACCAGGATATTCTAAGACATACCAGGATATACCAGTTCATACTAATATACTAGGATACACTGAATTGAATGGTGTGCTGGGATACTGAATTGAGTGGTGTGCTGGGATACTGAATTGACTGATTTACTGGAATACTGAATTGACTGATTTACTGGAATACTGAATTAACTGATTTACTGGAATACTGAATTGACTGATGTACTGAAATATACTACTGGTACCATCCAAGTCCGGCACTACGCAGGAGACGTGATGCACCAGGTCATGTTTGTCGCTTTTTCAGTCCATAAACATGAGTGACGCATCCAGCCAGACTCCTATATATTTCTCCCACCGTCCTTAAACACTCTATAACTCCATAACTCTATTACTCTATAACTCCATAACTCCATAACTCTATACATACCAAAACATTATATATGAGGTATTGTTGGATATTGTCCCTTTTTACCGGTCTTGTTTGGGCAGATTATGACCACATCCTTTATTCCAAGTTGGATGGTGACTTTGACGTACTTAGAAGCCGGCCGGTGGGAGACGAATTTTTCCTTACCCCCAATGGAACTCGAAAAGATACCGTTCCCGTGTTCACGTTGAAGAATGGAATAGCATTCATTGGCCATGGTGATGATATCAAGTACTTGGCCGTGGTGGATGGGTTTATGGTGCTTGGAAGCAAGTAAAAGGTCACTCCATTAAAAATCAAATTGGACAATGATTTCCGCATCACCAATTTTGAGTCCAACGACTGTGCTTATATTGAGGACAATTTCAAGGCAAAGTGGCAAGACAACAGCACCAACCTCGCTGCTTTATCATGTAAGTCTACAGAGTTATACTTGATGACTCCGATTGAAGCAATGAGGCATGTGCCCACATTCGATATATCGTACAAGTGAGACGACGAATTGGGGTTAGGATTAGTGGGTTAGGATTAGTGGGTTAGGATTAATGGGTTAGGATTAGTGAGTTCAGATTAGTGAGTTCAGATTAGTGAGTTCAGATTAGTGAGTTCAGATTAGTAAGATCAGATTAGTGAGTCAGAATTAGTGAGTCAGAATTAGCATTATTTACATGGTAATAAAAACTCCAAATTCAAAATTCTACGTATATTTTTGAAATTGGAAATACAGATATGAGCTTTGTATGTCAATATGAAATAATATCTTTCCGAGAAATTGAAGTCGTTTTTTCTTCCAAATAGTATATTCAAGAGTCATGACCAGTCCTTTCTTGATGTAGAATAGATAACGCATCTTCCGCAACGATAGTTGCGGCATCAGGTGGACCATAGATTAACCATGGTGTGATGTCCAGTGGATGCGGACCGAAGAACACTGTCCTCATAGTCTCTCCAAGATATGTAAACACTGAGAGGAGTGTTTACTTGCGGAGAAGAAGGGGATGTAAAGTTGTCAGTGTCCATTGAAGTATTGGTGGGTCTGGTCTTTGGAGACATCTTGGTATGTCCCAGACAGATGATATTTGATTCAGTTACTTAAAAGATGGATATGGTCCAGACTCCCTTATATATGTGGGAGGTCTAACTTCACGGCACCAGGCAGTTGTAGTAACCACAGGTGCTTATGAAGAACAGGTGCTTGTTACCGCGCTACCCCTGCAAGCCATTGGGGATACTGAGCGCGTTCACCTTGTTAGCGTTTTTCAACACTTGACGTCACTGCATATGTACACTACAATCAGTAAAATGCACATTCACCACAACGAAAACCAGAGTGTATGTAGTATACTATTATAAGATAATATGGTGAGTGGATAGGGTGAGTGGATGAGAATCTTACTGTTTAGGCATTTTCTAGCTTTTATCAATAAATTCCTTCCATAGTCATTTTTAATGCATTTTTGTATATGCAGTAAAACACTATATAATTGTTGTTATAAAATCCCATACTAACACCCCCAATATACTTGACCAATTATAATACAATACAAAGCAGTTCCCTAATTAGAACGTAAAACATGGCCCCCAATAGAAAATAAACCCGTACACCCCAATAGAACGTAAAACATGGCCCCCAATAGAAAATAAACCCGTACACCCCAATAGAACATAAAGCAGACCCCCAAGATAATTTCAACCTATGTTTTAGTATACAGTGTTTTTCAAAACTATTCAAACCAGCGCGATAAAACGATTCAAACCACCCTAACACTAGCAAAAATAATCAAACCAATAATTCAAAAAGTTTCGTATCCCTTCGCACAGTCTTTCAAACCAAATGGAGTAATGTTTTACACCAACTTCCATTCGAATTCAATATTCTAAAATCTTAAATCTTAAATCTTAAATCCTAAATCTTAAATCTGGACGATTGCCTCATATGTACTACATTGGGGAGTCCTGCAGTACCAATCAATGTAGATTACTTAACTCTTCATGTGCCCTTAACTCGGGCACGTCAGGTGGTCCTTTCAATAGCCATGGAGTACAGCCAAGAGTACTTTAGTTATTGGTAAACATTAAGTTCATAGCCTCATCAAGATAAGTGTATACTTAAGGAGTTACACGAGAGCTGTTTCTGGTGGGTCTGGGGGTCTGGGAGTAGAGGACATCTTTGTATGTTCCTCTCAGACGATACTCTGATTGATTAATTACCACTAGGATTATGCTAAGAGTCCTAACTTATATAGTCTAGGAACTCTGCTAGACCTTCAGTCTTTCACTGAAGCTAAACCTTCTTCAACATCTTTCATGCTGAAGCTAAACCTTCATCAAGAATCACCAAAGGAAGGTGAAGCACATTCTGTACTTTCTAAGAGCGCCCCTTCCATTTCTAGAATGATCAGTCATTGGTCATTATCAACATGCCTATGAAGGTATTATGAAGCCTTTCAGTCCGGTTGTTACAATGGCCATTGCAAGAGCCGTATCACGGCCATCGATGTATGAAGTAGTATGATGGTCCTTTCGAATATTCTGGAACAATCCATACCATTGTTTTGGTGGAGAGTTTTTCGATGCCACGTTTCTCTCAAAGGTATATAAGCCACTCCGGTTCCTCTCTTTGAGGAACCAGCAACGAGTACAAGATCAGGTTAAGACACGTTATAAAGAACATAACAACTATACTACCATAGTACTACTCTACTACTCTACTACTCTACTACTCTACTACTCTACTACTCTACTACTCTACTACTCTACTACTCTACTACTCTACTACTCTACTGTATACTACTCTACTGTATACTACTCTACTGTATACTACTACTCTACTACTCTACTACTCTACTACTCTACTACTCTACTACTCTACTACTCTACTACTCTACTACTCTACTACTATACTCTAATACTCTACTGCTCTACTCTATTACTCTACTCTAAGGGTTGTACTGTACCTTAATAAACATTAATATACTATAATATACTACTGTCAGACCCACCATAGGTAGGGATCTACCCATAGAGGTATCTTTTGACCCTACGAATGCCAGTGACTCATCCATGGCACCTTAACCCGTGACTTGGCCTCATCGATTCACCTTACCTCGTGACATGGCGTTTAACCTTCCTGCTTCACTCTGGTATTCACTGGCTAGCTACATAAACTACTCGGGTTCCCACTTATTGGGAATCCATCAACGAATAAAGATAACTTAGTACTTCACGTTACAACAAGAATCTAACAACTACAATATAGCACTATCAAATCCTGAATACTACGGAATAGTATTCATAGCATGACTACCACATTCGGAATCTCATCCTCAACCTATAGAGAGTGTTACATCAAAATACCTTAAGAAGATTTTGAATAGGAGCAGTGTGCAACATCCTGATTACACAGTGTTTTTTCAAAACTATTCAAACCAGCGCGCCAAAATGTTTCGAACCAAGAAGACAAAATGTTTCAAACCAAACGGACATGTTGTTGTATACAGGATAACAAGGAAACCAGTGCAGTTCCGTCCGTTTTTCACCCCCGTTTTTCACTCTTGATTGGTACTGCAAGACTTTTGTCCCAAATGTAGTACCATAAGAGGCAATCGTCCAGATTTAAGGGGTGATTTCAGAATAGTGAATTCGAATAAAAGTTAGTGTGAAACATTACGCCATTTGGTTTGAACCAATCTGTCTTTCGAAACATTTTGTCGCGCTGGTTTGAATAGTTTTGAAAAAACACTGTAAGTCTAGTTTTGTTAGTTAGCGCAAATGGTTATGAGCCCGGACCATACTATCTACCAAAATTGATCCCACATGGGTCTTTCCTTTCATGACCCATCCGGTATTTGAGACTACAATTAAAGATAATGCGGTAGCCACTAGAGAAGCCAGCACCTACCAAAAACTGGCTGGATACCCTGACTCTCTCGTCAACTACTTAAGTAGCTCAATTCCCTCGTTTTGAGGAATCATCAACCAACAAAAATATCTTAGTACATGCACGGTTCATGAGAATTGAACAAATCCACTTTCACCCATATCATATTATTTCTAAGTATATTAGCACCATGTCAATATATAAGTTAATCAATATAAATATGGCCAATAAGTAACAAGTACTCAAGTACTCAAGTACTAATAAGTACTGAAAAGTCCCAATAAGTAACTAATACTGTTATACCTCGGTTACGTCAGGTACTCTAGTTACTATGTTTATTCGCCGATGATATCTCCGAGCGAGGAATCTGTGTCAACGAGTACCTAGCATGTACGGAGACGAGGTACTTCGTGGATAAGTTGTATGCAGACCATTGCTAGACAATAGGGTTGCGCAGACCTTGAAGAATGAGGTGGAGCAAGCCTTCGACGAGCGGAAAGGCATAAGAGGAGTTGGGACCCCGGCTTAGGACCATTGGTCTTGTAAGGTACAACTTACATACCCCTGTGTATCAATATATACCAAAACATAAGTTGAAAATCTGAGGTGCTTATATAGTAAGAGAAGGTGCGCGCTGGTGGCTGGTTGGTGGCTGGCTGGTGGCTGGCTGGTGGCTAGCTGATGGCGCGCTAGTTTAAAGGCCTTATACAAAGTATCAGGCAGAGAGGCTTCATAATATCCTAAATAGGTAGGGTACTACATATGGCGGATCTGACAAGTACTAGTAAGTAATATATATCATGTAGAACCAAGTAGTACCAAGTAGTACCAAATAGTACCAAATAGTACCAAGTACTCCTCTATTAAGCATCCGATATTTAAGCCTACGATTACTGATCTGTTGGCAGGCAGCTATTCTTCGTTGATGAATATGCTCTTTGGGTGTAGACACCAGGTAAGTTGGGCAGCCAAGTTTAAATTGAAAAATCATCCATTCTCAATACTGAAAGCTCTTTCTTACCCTGCCATATTTTTTTTTTGATGCTATGTCATTCTACTCATTTATACATACTCTCTTTTCATTTATACATACACTCTACTCATTTAGACTTACTCTCTACTCATTTATACTTACTCTACGTTACTCTATATCTATATCTATATCCATATCTACTGTCTGTAGTATTGAAACTGCATGCAGTCGCGTTAGGTCATCACTCTCCACAAGGATCGCCCTCTACACATCGGCCGGAATGAAGCTGGAGTGAAGCTTCACGGTAGGCACTGACACAACCCATACCAAGCCCGTGTACAGTTAAGAGCTTATAATTTCTTGCTTCGAAATCCTGCACATACGCTATCAACTATGCTTCCAAATGGTTAGTGTAAGTATTACCACTTAACTCCAAAACTATACCGTACCACTAGAATAGTAGCGCAAATTCTATAACAATGAGAATATTCCCAACCTGCATATACAACCAGCTTCAACCCATCACCAAACAAAAACAAATTCTAATCTCTTTCTTCTCGTTTAGCCTCCAAAAACCTCTGCGCTTCCTTTTGCTTAAACTCCTCCGGAGCATCTTTGGCATAGTGTCCCAAGGTCATTTTCAACGACTCGGGGATATCCTCAAAGGCCAAATCATCGGGAGTAGTGGCCACCGACTCACCCTGCAATTTCAAAAGCTGCTCTAAATTCACCTTATCATCCCGGAATATCTTCAAGTTATCGGCAATCAAATGCCGGTTCTTGCACCCCGGACACTGGATCAATACGCTTCCCTTAGTGTATGCTTGCTTGGAGAAAGTATGCGACGACCGAGTGTCACATTTCTTGCATGTGAAAGCAATCATGAGCTGCGGAGTATCGACTTTAAGAGAAGCCGAGGAATTTGAATTTGAATCTGAATCTGAGGAATTGGAATTGGAATCTATGGGTTTGGTTGATTCTGGGCCATTTTGAGTGCTTTGAAACCGGACTCCTGTATAGAAGGGGGTAGGAAATTTATTTGCAGGCGCTATAGCCGCTTTCCAAATTGGGGTTGGAAGTTGGGCCCGAATCGTGACATATTGCCGGGTTGGGACACGTGGTCTGACTTGTCTAAAGAGTCTCAACATGTAGAGCTAGTGTGGAGTTAGCGTGAAATTGTGGTAGAGAGAATGCGATGGAACATGAGCACCGATAAGCCGGCTCCACACCCGTACACCACAGAATGTTTAAAGTAATTTTCATAGACACAGTACTCAATAAATAGACATTGGAAGACTAATTCAGAAAAATAAAAAAGAGGGATCAGAACCAGATAATGGAAGGATTTGGATCACAGGAAGTTAGCATAAAATAAAAGCACATTTTTAAAATGTGCTGTCATGTGAGCTGTATCATGTGAGCTGTGTCATGTGAGCTATATCACGTGCATGGATCACGTAATATAACGCACGTGATACAAAAAAACATCACCATAATAAGGAGTCACATGACCAAACATAATTACAACCGGTCACGCGCCTTGTGTCACGTAATTCCAACATGTTGGATGAGACTAAAGCTTTCCACCACGCCGTATATAGTGCCGTATGCCAAGTCCCTAGTGGCAGTGTCACCAGTTATGGCCATATAGCGTATCTTATAGGTCGGCCCCAAAATGCCCGGCAGGTCGGTGCGTCGCTCAAGAATAGCGCGGTAATTTTAAAGATGTTCGAAGCCGAAGGCGTCACGTTTCCTGAGCTTCCGTGGTGGAGAGTGGTTTCCAGTAGTGGGCAGATTGCGAAGCGCGAAGTGGGTGAAGTGGAGCAGAAACATCGCTTACTCGCGGAGAATGTACAGGTCCAAGGCATGGCTGTGGTAATGGATGACTTTGGCTGGTTTCCTGATGACATTGAGTATACATAGCAGGCTAGAGTGTATACTTATTTTATCTTACGAACTGACTACTGATTTGGACCGGAGTACTCTATTACTCCACTACTCTATTACTCCACTACTCTACTCTATAAAATACCATACACTACAGTGTATACTCACCATACTCAGCATACTTACCATACTTACCATACTTACCATACTGACTTTACTCTATACTCTATAAAATACCATAGTCTATAGCATACTCAATAATAACTATTCAACTGAAATGTCTACTGAACTAAAATTACCACTGAGCTGTACTGACCCTACACTACACTATATACTGACTATACTCTACAATACTCAATACCGGCTACTGATATGTACTGACTATACACTAAACTCTATACTGATCATACTCTATAGTCTTTATTGGCCAAGGTCTATTCTTAAACCATACTCCATGTTAGACTACACTCTTGTTGTAACGTTTAGTACTAAGTTATCTATATTCGTTGATGATTCCCGGATAGGAGGAATCTGGATAACTATATAAGAGAAGGGGCGCGGTGTTGAGATGGCTAGATGGCTGGATGGCTGGATGGCTGGTAGAAGGCTGGTAGATATCAGGAAGAGATGCTTAATAATACCTCAATACGTAGACCGCTACCTATGGTGGATCTGACACACCATACCCTATTCTCTATACAATATAATGCTTACAATACTCTATACTGACAATTGACCGGTATTTACTATACTCTAAAATTTATATCGACTATACTCTATAGTCTATAGTCTATACTATACTTCGCATACTCAGTAGCATACTCTATAGCGTACTCTATACTATACCATACTCTATACCATACTCTATACTGACTATTCAACTGGAGTGACAAGTCAACTAGAATAACAACTGAACTGAATTAACCCTACACTGCACTGGACTATCCATTCACCATAACTCGTGGCATGGACTCATCCAGTCACCTTAACCCGTGACATGGCCTTTAACCTCCTTGCTTCACTACCCGCTATTCATAGGTTCGCTATATAATCACTTGGGAATCCCTCAACAAACGAACCTAACTTCAAGTATTAGACGTATTCAACAATCTAACAGTACAGTAGTATAGTAGTGTGGTACAGTAGTATATTAGTGTGGTACAGTAGTATAGTAGTGTGGTACAGTAGTATATTAGTGTGGTACAGTAGTATATTAGTGTAGTAGTGTCTCTATACTCTATACTCTATACCATATTCAATACTGACTATTTATCTGTACTGGCCGTACTTTATACTCTACTGTACTCTATACCATACTCTCTACTGGCCATGATATATACCATACTTACTGTTATGTTCTTTAATACATTTATGCCTTATTGATATTATGTTCGTTGATGGTTGCTCAAAGAGAGGAACCAGAGCGGACTATATGAGTTTGAGAAGATCATGGCATCAAAAACTCTTCATCAGAATAATGGTCAGAATTATTCTAGCATTCTCAAAAGGGTCATCATTGTACGAAATGATCTGGTTATATTTAGCATCAGACAGAGTAGGCTTTACGATACCTCTATGTTATAGGGTCCTACCTATAGTGGATCTAACGCCTACCATAGTTTGTATTGGCTATTGAACTGTATTTGCTATTGAAATATACAGTGTTTTTCAGAACTATTCAAACCATACTAGCAAAATGAAGCAAACCAGTAATTCAAAAAGTTTCGTATCGCTTCGCATAGTCTTTCAAACCAAATGGCGTAATGTTTCACACCAACTTTCATTCGATTTCAATATTCTAAAATCTTAGATCTGAAATCTTAAATCTTAAATCTTAAATCTTAAATCTTAAATCTTAAATCTTAAATCTGGACGATTGCCTCATATGATACTACATTTGGGACAGAAGTCTTGCAGTATCAATCAAGGGTGAAAAACGGATGTAACGGAACTGGTTTTATTGTTATCCTGTATACAACAACTTGTTAGGGGTGTACGAAACATTTTTTTGAATTATTGGTTTGTTTAATTTTTCTAGTGTGGTTTGAATCGTTTTGCCAAGCTGGTTTGAAACATTTTGTCTTCTTGGTTCGAAACATTTTGCCGAGCTGGTTTGAATAGTTTTGAAAAACACTGTATTGGCCATTAAACTGTACTGACTAGTGAACTGTACTGACTAGTGATCTTCACTGACTAGTGATCTGTACTGACTAGTGAACTGTACTGACTAGTGAGCTGTACTGACTAGTGAGCTGTACTGACTTCACTCTACACCCTACTCTATACCATACTTACCATGCTCTATACTCTATACTCTATTCTCTATACCATACTCAATACTGATTACTGATCTGTACTGAAAATTTGCTATACTCTGCACTGGTCATGCTCTATATATACTTACAATACTCTATACAATACCATAATCTATTCTCTATGCAATACCATTCTCTATACTGACTACTGACCTGTACTGCATATACACTATATCAATCTCCACTGACCCTAACCTTCACTCTATACAATACCATATACTAATCTCTATACTCAATTGATAAGTAGTGTAGTACCCTTGTGTATGTTGAATGTCTGTACTGGTTGATCATAGGTTAAGTAGTGTTTTCGGCCTTCATTACAACCTGTCTTCCTCTATGGTTCCAAATATTCGTAGTATTCCGGTTTCAAGGCCAACACCCAATGGGCTTCTGTTACCGGAGGAAAAGATGAGGACGATAGCGGATGTGGCGTGAGGTCTAGATCTGGAAGTAGAGCTTCTAGTTCTGTTTCTGTTTCTGCCTGTTCTACGTTTGGAGGAAGAAGCTCTGGTTCTTCTAGCAGATGATGCGATGCAAATGCATCTTTGTTCACGGCTTTCTCTATGCTTATGGTGTGGTTTATTTTGGCCGTGATGTAAGCAAAATCGAAAGAAATTGGTCTTATAACAACATATTTTTTTATTGTAGCATTAGGGACTAAATAATCCAGAATTGACTAGCTACATCGTACCCTGATGTCTTATCATTAGCCCTATACAGCTACTTTAACTTCAAATCTTACTTGCACGCTTTAAAAAAATCATATGATACTAGCCCTCAACACGTTAAGCTATTTTTTGTATCTAAATATTTTTCTATTATAGAAGAGATATATCGGAGTGATGGTTCCTGTAGGCGGAATCACCTGCGAATGAACATAGTAAATAGAGTACCTGGGATAAAAAGAATTTAACAATGCGGCTCATTAATTATAGTCTATAAGCGTCACCAAAAGCGTATTAACTAATACTAATACTACTATAACCATTTCTGTAGCTACTACTCAAGGTATTTACCACTTACGGTATTAGCCACTTACGGTATTTACCACTTACGGTATTTACCACTTACGGTATTTACCACTTAAGGTATTTACCACTTACGGTATTAACCACTAACGGTATTTACCACTTACGGTATCAACCACTTAAGGTATTTGTTATGTTCTTTAATACACCTGTGCCTAACTTCTTATATTCGTTGATGGTTCCTCAAGAGAGGAATCAGAGTGGCTTATATACCTTTGAGAGAAACGTGAAACCGAAAAACTCTCCACCAGAACAATGGTAAGGATTGTTCTGGAATATTCGAAAGGAGCCATCGGAGCACTCCGTGCATAGATGGCCAAACGCCGTATCACCATTGTAACAACCGGACTGAAAGGCTTCATAATACCTTCATATGAAGGGTCCTGCATATGGCGGATCTAACACTTGAGGTATTAACCACTACTCAATGATTAACTACCAGTCAATGATTAACTACCAGTCAATGTATTAACTATCAGTCAATGTATTAGCTATCAGTCAATGATTAACTACTACTCAGTGTATTAACTACCACTCAATAATTAACTATGAGTCAATGATTAACTACTACTCAATGATTAACTACTACTCAGTGTATTAACTACTATTGGGGGGTACTGTACAGTTAAATAACGGTCATATTCTTACATTTATATATGCCAAAATAAAATTTGACCCTATATACTTATAGGTGTTGAGATTTACTACCCAAGTTCGTAATTTGGAACGATTATGTCATTGGTTCCCAATGGCATTATAACTTCTATTCTATTCTTATTTGTATCTAAACTATACTAAGAACTCTCATGATCGCAACGTCATTTCTTGTTTTCTTGTACCTTTCATTCGATCCTCTCCCATAAGAATATTCACATCCATTATTATATGCTCCAGCTCTCTCTGTGGTCAAACTCTTGCCGACATTGTCTTTTCCCAAGACAATTGCCAGAGCTTAGACGAACACTAGACGAGAGCTCGACGAGAGCCCAGCATTGTTTCATCTGTATACAGGGTTTGTTCAATGTATAGTGAGTAGTACGGATTCGTGAGTGGTCAGTAATCAGTGAAATTATAGTGAAGTAATCTATTATAAGGATTAGACGACGTACGCTCCAAATACCTCTCTGGTTAGTGTCGTGTTTATGGTGAATCTAACAATCAGCACTACTAAATATTCACTACTACTTTCACCAAGACCTTCACTACTACTTTCACTAAGACCTCCACTACTACTTTCACCAAGATCTTCACTACTACTTCACTACTACTTTCACCAAGACCTTCACTACTAATCGTCTCTTGACGGCCAGGGATTCGAGGAATCGCTCACTACCCTGGAAGACGACTTCCGGTGTATAAGGGAAGTGTTGTTTCGGGTTAATACTGGTAGTGTACCCAATCATGACATTCTTCCAGCTGGCATCGATCAATTCTCACATTATCCAAGTCTTTCAGAACCTTGTAAAAATTATATAGATGACAGATATTGGTGTAGAAATGGTACAGTATCGGTCTAGACCATGATTCGATATACATAACTATGGAGAATGTACTAGAAATTATCTATGGATCACTTAATATGGATCATTTGATATGGATCACTTAATATGGATCATTTGATATGGATCACTTAATATGGGTCACTTAATCAGTCACGGTGATCAGTCATCGTGATCGGTCATCGTGATCGGTCATCGTGATCGGTTATAGTGGTTGGATCCAATGAAATATACCACCATAAGATATATTTGTTTCGTTCTCCAGGATCTGGGCCTCCGCTGTGGCTTGATTGGCTTCCAAGTTCAGGCTGAGCCGGAGGTTCATGCACTGTAGTTCGTCCAAGGACTCCTTGTAAAACGCAACCTCCCAGTCCAGCATTTCCCCGGCCGAAAGTTGGCTATTACGTTCTTTATAACGCTTGTTTGCCTAATCTTGTATTCGTCGATGGTTCTTCAAAGAGAGAAACCGGAGTGGTCACTTAATATGAATTATTAACTATGGATCTCTACTATGGAGTATGCTATGATACGTGATATTTGCTATCAGAACTATGAGTATAGGCAGATTGATAGATGGTGAGATGGTACACAGCCTGTGGTATACTTTGGAAGAAGACTAAGTGTTGAAGCCAATCCAATTCAAGACCAATTGTAGGGCCAATTGTAGGGCCAATTGTAGGGCCCGTTCCCAAGCCAGTTCCATAACTTGCCCCCAATGTATGCTCCTTATAGCATGTACCCGATGTAGGAAATGTATCCAATGCATGAAATGTACCCAATGCAGGAAATTTATGGTTCTGGGGCTGGGGCAGAGGCTGCAGAACCAATTGTTAGAATTATTATGTCGCCTGGGGCTTAAGCCTATATTCGCAAGGATTATAAGATACGGATCTTCCAAAATATTAACTGTGTTTAAATGCATACCAAGTATTAAATCCTTCACATGAGTCCATACATTATAGAGAATCAAAAAAAATCCACCTAACAGCTTATCAAGCAATATCGTCATATATAAAAAGCTTGTCTAAGCGTCGATTGCTTCCATTACTGGTGATAGTTGTAGTGATTGTTCTCTAGCCTTAGTGACACTGACCAAAGCGTCGATGTGGTGGGTGGCTTGGGAGGAGTAGTAGTCAGTAGTCAGTAGTCAGTAGTCAGTAGTCAGTAGTCAGTAGTCAGTAGTCAGTAGTCAATAGTCAGTAGTAATATTAATAGTGATAGTGATAGTGATAATGTAGTGGTAGTGATATGTTCTGTATCTCTTAGTTCAATTGAGTATGGACTAGTAGAGCCCTCAACCCATTAACCAAAGTACCATTCTATTGAATGTAGACCTATGTACAAGTATTTATCTGGTTTTTCTTGGCCAGACTGTATTTATCTGGTTTTTCTTGACCAGCCTGTATTTATCTGGTTTGTCTTGACCAGCCTGTATTTACCTGGTTTTTCTTGACCAGACTGTATTTATCTGGTTTTTCTTGACCAGCCTGTAATAGTCCAGTCTCTTTTGACCAGAGTATAAGTGTCCAGTTTGTTTTGAACTGACTGTAATTGTTTGTCCAATGGCTCAACGTTGTCTCAAGTATTGTCTGAAAATTTTTTGTTCACCGTCTGCTCCGACCCAAGATGAAAACTCCTCGTATTTAGCAGACACTTTAAACCAATCCTTGTTTTGACCCCTTCAACTCTTCATTGCTGGAAGTGTCGTTTTTGAGTCACTGTAGCAAGTCATTTTTGAGTCCTCGCATGAAACTCATGGAATCCACCACAATGATGAACACTTTTGTCAGAAGAACAACCGGCCACATGTGAAGCTGAGGCCTGGAATCAAGGCCAACTCCAATCGACCCTATGTTGCTCTGAGTGTGCACAGAAGGCCTTGCCTCTATGACATTCTGCCCCGACCACGGCCTCTACCTCTGCCTCTGGATTTCTGTGTTTCGCCTCGAGGTCTGGGTGTTTCACCCCGAGCTAACCTCATGAGCCTCTCCTCCTCTATTTGAACCCTCTTACACTCTTCTTCCCACCACCGTGCAAACTCTTGTTCTTGCTGAATCTCCTGTAAAGTTTTGGTTGGTTTCTGGGGTTGCGTGGGTTTAGGAGTGTCTTCATGGAAGAAACTGGACATGGTTTTGGCACTTTTGGAGCTTTTTTTGGTCCCAGACTTAGGCCCTTGTCCAAGAATTGGCAAATCGTGAAGTGCAGAATCACCATTCAAACTTCCACTGGTTCCCAAAATGCTTAAACTTGAAGAACCAGCTCTAGATATCTCGCTGGTGTTGATCGCAGGTTTGGCCCAGGGATTCCTGAGTTCCACCTTTTCTTTCTCCACCACCACCTGGCTCTGGCCCTGGCCCTGGCTTTTCGCCTTGCGTTCTTTTTGGGATAATTTCATGGCTGGGGAAAATTTGATTTTGGTTTGCCGTTTTTCCAACCCGATAGTTTCGCCTAGAATAGGCGTTGGTTTGGAGATTTCCGGTATCTTCCTCCCAATCGCCAAATTTCCACCATTTCCACCATTTCCACTATTTGCACTATTTGCACCATTTGCATCATTTTTCTTGGCCTCTTTATCCGGTACTTCCATGTGAGATCCGACCATCTTATTCCCAACCTTAACATCCCTGTCTATTGATTTCCTCGGATCGTCTCTTTTCCTCCGTGTAACAAGCTCAAAGTCATCATCATCAACTGCACTTTCCAGAGCCGTACGGTCCGAACTCGATCTCTGGAGCGTTTCCCGCATTTCTGCCATCGAAAACAGCCCTTCCAACGCATTCCGGGACATTTTGCTCAGTTTTCGGCGCCGCGAGACCTCGGAAACTTCAAAAACGGGCTCAAAACTCGTGTACCCCTTCCGATCGCTCATGTAAATCTCATTGTAGGCAGAAAAATCGAATAAGAAGTCGTCCACTAATTTGGACGGTATTTGGGGTCCGGAAATATCCCAATTGACTTCTCCTTTCTCACCCACCACAAAATCGGGCATTTTGCACTTATCCAAGAGCTCTAGAATAGGCTCTACCTTTCCCCAAAGATTTTCGTCAATGTCCTTGAAGTAGGGATCAAAAACCACAAGTTCTAGGTTGTGGTAGATGTACCAGCAGCAGGACATAAAAAGTTTGGGCGCATTGAGGCCGTCAGCATGGCTTAACAACACCAACACATTGTCTAAACCAATATGGCTTTGGATGGCTAACTCACAGAGCCGTTTGAGTTGCACTAGCAAAAGTTCATCGCAAATTTCGATCATATCAAGGAGAAAATTGACAAACTCGTCTGGGTCCGGCATAAGGGCGTGCTCAGGGCTCAAAACATCTGTATCTTTGCATCCCTGAAGGTGACGAAGAATCACTTTCATCTGGGCCAAAGTCACGTTTTCCAATGAGATGTACTTCAGAGGTGATGAATTGAAGTTCTGAAGATTATGAGACGAATTCTGGGACTCCGGGGTTATAATTCTGGACACATTCTGCGGAGGCACATGTTCGGAAACACCATTTTCTTCACTTTCCACCTGAACAGAACCTTCCCATGCCAAAATCGTCTCGAAAAAGGCACTTCTGCTCATGATAAACGACAGACAGCGAATTTTTTCACCCCCAACCAAAACAACCTCGACGTCACCGAAGTCTTCATCCAATTGCGACATTTGGCGGAGAAAAGACGAGTCACTTTCATACAGATCCATCTGGAAAAGAGCCACTAAGCTCCGGAAATCACTCCGGATACTCATTTCCTTGTCCAGCTTGGAGCCCTGGGTCCAGAAATCCAATACTTGGTTGGTATAGACAAAATGAACAAACACCAAAAGTGCAATTGGCTCGATTTCCGTTTCAAAAAAAAGCGTGCCGTTTTTGTAGTGACCCTTGATGTTTTGATGCACGAAAAATTGATCTGAATTGGTGAATAATTGCCTGAATATTGCAGATCTTCGGTAGAGAAGCCCATGGTGAAATCCTAACGTGATCCCCTTGGCCACAATTTGGCCGTCGCAGAATTTGGGTTGCAGCCAATTGAGCTGGAACAGGGTACGCTGAATGCAGGACCTCAACATTTGCTTATGAGTGAGGGCAACTTCAGGGGAAATCGCCTGATACGTATTTGGGGAGATTTCGGGAGTCGTGTGCCGCTCAATATACATTTGATGTAAGCGGTCGGTGATTTCCGACCCCGAAGTGTCTCCAAACCGGGGACTGATGTAACAATTCGTCACGTGATCCACGTCAAGCAACTGGTCCTGTTTTCGGTACGGATCCGGCTCTACCAACGGGCTCAAATATTCCATATCCTTAAAGAAGTCATTCTGCTGGAGTTTATAGGGGAGAGGGTCGATTTCGTCCCGGAGAAGACCAAAAGAGGTAAAGTTGTCTGTACAGGAAACCCGTACCACCCGATTCATGCCCTCGACTTTGGAGAACTTCCGTTTCGAGTTAGTTCCGCCAGAGCCTCTCTGTGGGTGAAAATCAGAACCCAAATTCCTTGTGAATACAGTTCCATCGACTGTGCATAAGATTAAAGACCCATCATTGGCGGTGTCCATATCTACGGCCTGCACATTAGCCGTGAAAGGAGTCCAGAGCGTTTGGTACTTTGAATTCTTTGGGGAACTGGTGTTGAATAGGCACTGCACGACCTCGCCTGTATCGAGCAAGAAATGAATATTCTCTGGGGACTTCACGCGTGTTTTCTTAATGTATGGAGCCCGGGTCATAACTGAGGGCTTAAATACCTCGAAATGGAGCGACGGATCCACCCTGGGTGCCATTTTAGGAAGTTTTACCCGCTGGTTCTGGAAGAAAACAATGACATCATTGGCCTCGGTGACTACTACCGTGCACGTGTCACAAGTTGCCACATGTCGAATGTTCTCCCGGATGGAAATACTCTGGGGTTGCTGTACTACCTTTCCTAGCTGTGTCACGTGCCCCACAACAAAGTCCTCCCCTTTTTCCACCGGTATACCCATTTGGCCAATATTTAGGCCCCAAAAAAAGATTGTCTCAGTCGTATATGTGAGTGAGTGCACATTAGAAACGGCCACGCCTATTAGGTCTTGGGGAAATTGCCGGAAATATCGGATTTCCTGCAGATAAACCTCGTAAATGTCTCCTCTCTTGCCGAAACCATTCTTGTTGCTCTCGTATCCAAGTTGCCCATAGTTATTCAGACCCCAGGAAAAGAGTCGATTGGAAAACGTAAGTGCTAAGTTGTGGCCGTTGGAGATCACACACTCCCGGACTGCGTATAGCTTTGGCACGAGTTTATATTCCTCCGAGTTATGGGAGTTTCCATGGCCCAACCGACCCCGTTTGCCCGCTCCGCTAGTATACACTTGTCCTGAAACCGTAACAAGCGCGGAGTGGTATGTTGAAACTCGGAGAGATCTGATTCTGGAGTTATCACGTGAAATATCGTATGATGCATCATGTGACACATCATGTGGAAAGTCACTTGTATCACTTTCACCACGTGCAATGGATACGCGGGTCGGGCCTGCCCGGTCCTCGCCCGTTCCAAGGCCCAAATTTCCATATAGATTAGACCCGAAGGCGTAGGCCCCCGAAGACCCCCGGTCCAGGGTCCACCAACAAGTGGGACTGGAGATTCGGGACGTATCTGCAGGACACCTCTTAATCAAGTGAAAATCATCATTTTCATTGATATATTCGGGAATCCAAAACATTTCCCGGGCATCGTTTCCCAAAAGCAGCAAAGGGTCTCTCCTGCATCTATCCTTTCGTTTTAGGAGGTCCAAAAAAGCGTTTTGGGGCTGGTCAGCAAAATAAGCTAATAGGATGCTTAAACAAGCCATTCTTTTATAGAAGAAAACGTAATGGAGTACGTTCCAACCATTTTCCATGTCCTGGGAAGCAATGAGGGACTTCAGAAGGGGCATGGAGAGCAATTCGGCGAGTCGGAGGGTATTATTGGAGACGATGCTTATATGTAGGATATTTCTGCCAAAAACATCCCGACGAAGAAGAATGTCGGGAGAAATATCACGGAGTGGCCTTTGAGCATATTTTATGGTTTTTTCCGAGGATTCCAGTGTCTGTGATGGAGAAACGTGGAGTTGAAGGGTGTTCTTAGGCATGGTCCGGCATGTAGAAGCGGCAGAAGTGTTGGACAAGTCTCGTGTAGCCGGTATATTAGGTATAGAAGCAAATAAATGAGAGCTTTTATGGGTTCCAAAAAGCTACTCAGGTCCAACGCGTTTCCAGTACACTTAATGAGTATTAGTATGGAATAGATCAAGCAGTGGCACGTGCGGCGAGGCACCGCGTGGGATGTACGGGTGTACATCGGGACCAGTGCAGAAAGTCAAGCATCAACCTACACATGCAATATTGTACTAATAGAAGGATCTGAAATTCCATTAGTAAGGCGAACCAATGTGTAGTTTTGCAGACTATTTCACTAGCAGCATAGTAGTAGAGAAAACTCTAGTCCTCAGTCGTGAGTATAGTAGTAGAGAGTACCCTAATCCTCAGTAGTGAGTATAGTAGTGGTAAAATGAGTGACAATTTGCGCACCATGGATTGGCTTGCGGAGCAGACCAAGGAAGAGTCTAGATATAGAGTCACTGAGGTGCCAGAGTGTAATTTCATATGGACCCCTTATTTTCCAGATTCCCAATCATTTAGACCATTATTTGATTTAGTTCTTTTTTTTAGACCATAGCTGATCTAGGCCTTTTGTTCATTAAGACTTAGCTTTCGCGGAGATCCGCTTGGTCAAAGAGATGGAACATCCGCTTGGTCAAAGAGATGGGTAATCCGCTTGATCGAAGAAAGGAACATCCGCTTGGTCTGAAAGTGGAAGATCCGCTTGATCTGGGAGATGAATAAGTTGGGATTAGAGCATTCACTGTAATGTGATATCAATACTGAAATTCACATATCCTCTTCTTCGTGTTAACCCTCGTATATAGCACTTTTCCTTAAGAGTCACTTCAATTAATTGTCAGTAATATCAGTTGCAAGACTGTATAGGATATATTGCCATTTCCATTCCATAGTATGCTGCAGTCTGAACTAGACAACTTCACTCTAAATTGGTGGGACCATTGACACTAAAAATCTGTTTAGTACATTTGGCTCACTGTTATATCCACTTGGAGTGTGGATAGTATGGATTTGCACGTCAGAAGTTTCCTTATATAACAAGCAAACTGATCCCTTGAATCAGCCAGTATTCTGGCCAGATGACCGGTTTCATTGTTCATGGAGTTATTAGTACTCGCCTTCAGATATTCACTTCGTATAGCCTAAGCCTGTAGCCTTAAACATCATGAAAAGCAGCCGAATAGTATGAGTTCTGCTCAAAAAAAGCAAGACTGAACATAGAGTCATTCACCTCCCATAATCTGTCTTATGCTAGCAAGCAATGACTAACTTATATGGACCTCATCCACCGTGAGTTAGTCGTCCTTTGATCGGAATGACATGCAAAGTCTTTTCCAGACTAGTACTATCATACTGGCATTTAGACTGGTCTTTCAGAGTTACCATCACACTAACCATCCATTAGACTGTCACTATTCGAGTCACAACCAAATTGGCACTCTGATTGAATGATATCAGACTGAATCAATCCGATTGGGATTGATATTTTCATCGGACTGTCACTGTTAGACTAGTAGCCATATACATCAGAGTGTAGTTATCAGAGTCCTTGTTAGACTGAATGTGGGATCAGACTCGACCTAGTTCACTGTGACTCGGTCACCCTTTATACCCAATACTTAACTCCGAGACAACCAAAACCAAAACGCATTATTATCATTCGACCGCTTGAAACCTCTCATATATAAATAACTCTACCCTTTTTTTTTTGTTAAGTGAACAAATGGGTATAAGTACCCTAGTAAAAAGGGAATTCAACATTGAAGGAAAACATCCACAACTAGAAAAACATATCAAGGTGAAATTAAGAAATGAAAATATGCTGAAACATGGTGTAACTTGGTGTAACTTGTATAGAGTCCGTTCTAGTGAGAGTCATGAAATGGTCTGAGTAACTAATGTAGAAGAGAGAAAAAAAATAGAGCGAAAGAAGAAAGTGAGAGGGAACAAAAATTGGTGGGCGAGGTTTTTTTGGGGGGACGGACGCTCGCCTTTTATAGACGTTCTCGTTTGTAACTCCGCCTTATTTATTTGCAGCCACCAGCCATGCAGGAGCGCCACCAAAGACGAATCAATCCAAGTCTTTTGTAAAACATCAGTACCTCCACACTAGTTAACCTTAATGGGTCTGGTTTTGGGAAACAGCTTGGGATATCCTCTTTTTGGTGGTATATCTTTTTGGTGGTATATCTTTTTGGTGGTGTATCTTTTTGGTGGTGTTACAGTGTTTTTCCTGACTATTAAAACCAGCGCGACAAAATGTTTCGTACGCCTTCGCACAGTCTTTCAAACCAAAATGGCGTAATGTTTTACACCAACTTTTATTAGACTTCAATATTCTGAAATCTTAAATCTGGACGATTGCCTCATATGGTACTACATTTGAAGTACTATATTTGGGACAGAAGTCTTGCAGTATCCATCAAGGGTGAAAAACGGAGTGGAACTGAACTGGTTTCCTTGTGTTGAGAATGAGCAATGACTGATCATTCCAGAAATGGAAGGGGCGTTCTTAGAAAGTACAGAGTGTGCTTCACCTTCCTTTGGTGATTCTTGAAAAAGGTTTAGCTTCAGTGAAAGACTGAAGGTCTAGCAGAGTTCCTAGACTATATAAGTTAGGACCTCTTACCTTAATCCTAGTGGTAATTAATCAATCAGAGTATCGTCTGAGAGGAACATACAAAGATGTCCTCTACTCCCAGACCCCCAGACCCACCAGAAACAGCTCTCGTGTAACTCCTTAAGTATACACTTATTTTGGTGAGACTATGAACTTTATGTTTACCAATAAGTACAGTCTTATTGTACAGTCCTCTAGACTGTACTCCATGGCTATTGAAAGGACCACCTGACGTGCCCGAGTGAAGGGCACTTGAGGAGTTACGTAATCTATACCTTGTTATCCTGTATACAACAACTTGTGACGGGTGTACGAAACGTTTTGAATTATTGGTTTGTTTAATTTTTCTAATGAGGCTTGAATCGTTTTGACGCGATGGTTTGAATCGTTCTGAAAAACACTGTATATATACACTATATATACTGTTAGATCTAAGATGGGTGGAATACATCCCATATAGGTATTGATCTCATTGGGCTCAGTTAATCAGGAACCGATGATACTACGGTCCCTTTTGGTTCACCGTTACTACTCCCTTTGAGCTACCTTCCAGCCGACTACTTAATGGCAGCTGATTCCTCTTGCTTAGGATTCATCAACGAATATAGTTTCGAATAGGTAACTAACGTACTTACAAGAGTCTAACATACACTATATCCACTATAAACTATATTTGCTATAAACTATAACCACTATAAACTATATTTACTATAAACTATATCCACTATAAATCACATCTACTATAAATTACATCCCCTATAAATTACATCCACTATAAATTACATCCCCTATAAATTACATCCACTATAAATTACATCCACTATAAACTATATCCACTATAAATCACATCCACTATATATGTTTGTTCCTGTTAAATTTCAGATTTATAATTACTCACTGTAGTTTGGGTCCAGTCTACCCCGTCACTTGACCCTACGGAAGAACTCAAGATATGCTCCCCCTGAAGTGGCAAGTTGTTTCACATATGTACTGGTATGCAACCCCCAATCTGTCACATGCCTCCTTCCATGATCTGCTATCTGTCAGTGCTATAGCTTGTTTGCAACTTCTCGTCCGTATTTGGCTATGAGGTGGAGTTTTTTGGCCTCTCCGACGCGAGCTAGTTAGTCAAGTGGTTCTATCAGATCACCCATAGGCAGGGCCCTGCTTATGAATGTATTATGAAGCCTCTCAGTCCGAATGTTACTATGGCCATTGCAAATGCCGTGTCATTGCTATCGTTGTATGAACCAAGGGTCAGTGAAGGCCGACTCCCATATATATGATGCGGCCTTAGCTACACTTCTGATGAGTTAACTAATCTAATATCTCTACAGATGGAGACATGCCAAGATGCCTTCCAAATCCAGACCCACCAAAACTACCCGTACTGAGAATGAGACTCCGCCTCCATCTGAAGTAAACACTTGAGGTCTCCATCTGAAGTAAACACTTCACTCAAAGTGCTTACTTATCTTGATGAGACAATGAGGTCCATATGCTATAGTAAGAGAGGACGTCTGGATCTTGAACCGTGGTTACTCTATGGGCCACCTGATTCGCCAGCACTTCTAGCTGAGCTGGAATTTTCACTTCTACAGGGAATTGTGTGGTCTCCTATGATGGTCCCTCGGAGTATTCTGGAACAATCCTTATGATTGTTCTAGTGGAGAGGTTTACGATGCCACGTTTCTCTCAAAGTAATTTAAACCGCTTCGGTTCTGCTCTTTGAGGAACCATCAACGATTACAAGTTTAGGTTAACACACGTTATAAAGAACATAACATATACATTATACACTATACACTATACACTATACACTATACACTATACACTATACACTATACACTATACACTATACACTATACACTATACACTATACACTATACACTATACACTATATAAGATACCACACACTATCTATTACTGACCTATATATACAGTTATACATATATACTACTATCCTATAGTCCATTACTCTATGATGCAGTACAAGATGATGTTGAAAAACGGTAACAAGGTGAACGCGACCCAATTGCTTGCAGGGATAACGCAGTAACAAGCACTTGTTCTTCATATCCACTTGTTCTTCATATTCACCTGCTCTTCATATCCACTTGTTCTTCATATCCACCTGCTCTTCATATCCACCTGCTCTTCATATCCACTTATTCTTCATATGCCACTGTGGTTACTACAACCGCGTGGTGCCGTGAAGGTAGACCTCCCACATATATAAGTGAGTCTGGACCGTATCCATCTTTTAAGTAATTGAAACAAACATCAGCTGTCTAACATCATCTGTCTGGGGCATACCAAGATGTCTCCAAAGACCAGACCCACCAATACGTCAATGGTCTTCTTCTCTTGAAGTAAACACTCCTCTCAGTGTTTACATATTCTGAAGAGAATATGACGACAGTGTCCTTCGGCCCTCATCCACTGGACATCACACCATGGTTAATCTATGGTCCACCTGGTGCCGCAATTGTAGTTCCGGAAGATGCGTTATCTAATCTACACGTCTATGTCCTGCATATAGTATAGCACTGGCCTGTATATAACCTACCCTTAAAGAATTAATTTGCAATCAGTCTATTCAACCATGAATAACAATGTTCTTTATGTACATATATTCTTATTATCGTATATGTTTATAATAAATTCATCGTTATAAAATTCTAATAGATCAGATTGCTCTTCAAATTTATCATCTCTTAATTTGTTAAATTCACTTTTTGACATGTAAGAATTATCATTGATTTTTTATATTTAGGTTAAATAACATAAAAAGTATGTTCGCCTTATAATCTTATATATATATTTTCTTTATATAAAAATAACGGATTTATGACATAAAATATTATTGCTTATAGTCTGTGGAGATTTAAGATATTTATCCATTTGGATACGCGGCGAAATTAAAATTGGAAAAACGAGGATTGTAGTAATCAAGAAATAAGGAAGAAAATCTGAAGCTCGGAATTTTGTAGCTTGGAAGTTTGTCGCTCGGAATTTTGTAGTTTGAACTTGGAACTTGAAGTTTGTAGTTTTGTAGTTTTGTAATTTGAGTTGGAGTTGGAATTTGGGTATGTAGAAAAGAAGAAGAAGTGAGGCCATAGAGAGTTTGAGTCTCTCGGTCTCAAATTCACTGATCGAGCAAAAACACCACCTCATAAAGCACCACCTATTCCAACACCTCAAATAAAAGCCTTAGTCCAAGCACCTCATGGAATCTGATCACCGAGTCATCAATTAGTAGACCAAAAGATTCATGACCACACATCAATAGATCCATCGTGCACCTCATCATTTCAGATCAACCAGTAAGTCAAGTTCATTAGGCACCATAAAACAGTATCAACATTCGTCCATCCAACCGTACCATCAAGTAGTCTCTTCCATATACTCAACAGTTTCATAATAAACAGTACCAAAAGTATCACTTTAGTAGTCACTAATAGCTCCACATCACGCAGTAATGATCATTCATTCTGAACCACATCCACATCTTCAAGTCGAGTTTAGGGATATCTAGTCCCGATTCTTGGCTATCCAGAGATACCAATAAGTAAGCACCCAGTAAAGGCAGTCCCGAATTATTGCCACTTTCTCATGTTGCGAGGTGAAACCCGCGACATTCTCACACAAGTCTCTTCCATGCCTCGCTCCTCACTTTCCACTGCAACTTCGTTATGTAATAAGCTAAGATATCAGTCCTCTTAGTATTAGTCTGCTGATAAACAATCTTGGTGGATTAGTCTGCTGATAAACAATCTTGGTGGATTAGTCTGCTGATAAACAATCTTGGTGGATTAGTCTTCTGATAAACAATCTTGGTGGATCAGTCTTCATGGTCTTCTCTTCGTCTGACTATCAAGAGTGGTTGAGAATCGAGAGAAAGGAGATTTTTCAGTGATTGGGTGGTTGAGAATCGAGAGAAAGGAGATTTTTGAGTGATTGGGTGGTTGAGTAAAGAGTGCAGCCGCAGCCGGATTTTTTTTATTTCTTGCTGATTAACTCATATATATAACATTTTTGCTTTTTCTTTAATCCATTTAGGAATAATATTAGGTATATAAAAAATTACAAGATATATAAGTGTTTATGTACAAACAGACTTGCTTAGCTATTCCTCAATAAGCAACTCCACTTACAAAAGGAAGTAAAGAGATGCGGTAAGGTGCATACAGATATTATACCTATTTTTTACATTTTTTTATAATACCCATAAATGAATTTTCATGAAATTCACCTTATTTTTCCTTCACGGGGGATGATAATTAGCTAAATTTAAACCTTTATTAATTTTGTATGCAGTCCCTTAACACACTCCGTGTGTTGACAATTTATATAAGCAGTAATTTTACGATCTTGTTACTGCCACCCAAACCGTACGTGATAGTTTCCCATCATAGTGTGTTTCACAACTATTCAAACCAGTGCGACAAAAAGATTCCAACTAGCGCGACAAAATGTTTCGTCCCCTTCGCACAATCTTTCAAACCATATGGACAAGTTGTTGTATACAGGATAATAAGGTGTTGGAAAATAGCACCGAATAAGAGCGCGCATGGCGCTCTAGGCTTGCAGGGCACGTCTCTACTAGTTTCCCCACCCTTAATTGTCCTGACAACCAAGGGTCAGTGAAGGCCGACTCCCATATATATAATGAGGCCTTAGCTACACTTCTCATGAGTTAACTAATCCAATATCTCTACAGAGGGAGACATACCAAGATGCCTTCCAAACCAAGACCCACCAAAACTTCTCGTATTGACAATGAGACTCAGCCTCCATGTGAAGTAAACACCTCACCTAAAGTGTTTACTTATCTAGATGAGACTATGAGATCCATATCATATAGCAAGAAGGGGGTCCTCTGGATTTTGCACCATGGTTACTCTCTACGGGCCACCTGATTCCCCAGCACTTCTAGCTGATATGGAATTATCAAGTCTACATAAGGAAACCAGTTCAGTTCCGTGCGTTGTTCACCCTTGATTGGTATTGCAAGACTCCCAAATGTAGCACATATGAGGCAATCCGCCAGATTTAAGCTTTCAGGATATTGAATTCTAATAAAAGTTGGTGTGAACCTTTCTGTCTTTTTGGTTTGAACCATTCTTTCTTTTTGGTTTGGATAGTTGTCACGCTGGTTTGAATAATTTTGAAAAACACTGTAATAATAAATATACAAACTAAAGAATTATATATAGGTTCAGGTAAATTTGATACATTAAATGCTAAATTTAAAAATCATTTGATTTCAAAAAAAAATAAATTACCTACTAAATGTTATGTTCTTTCCTAAACTTGTACTCGTTGCTGGTTCATCAAAGAGATAAAACGTCCCAATAGTAATAGAAACTCATTATAATCATAGAGTCATAGTTAATATTAGGAGGTCACAATATTCATGAGAGGCTAAATGATCATAGGAGGTCATAGAAAGTGGAGGTCACAGGGTCATAGGTGTTGGCGCTTACTGCTTTGCGCCTGCAATTGTGGAAGGGTGATAACGTTTGTTAGATTTCTACAAGCTCAACCTGGGGTTGCCGTGACAGATATACTTATCCGCACTGTCTTACAGTGTTTTTCAAAACTATTCAAACCAGCGTGACAAAATGGTTCAAACCAGCGTGACAAAATGGTTCAAACCAGCGTGACAAAATGGCTCAAACCAGCGTGACAAAATGGCTCAAACCAACTTTTATTAGAATTCAATATCCTGAAATCATAAATCTGGACGATTGCCTCTTATATTCTACATTTGGGAGTCTTGTAGTATCAATCAAGGGTGAAAATCGGACGGAACTGAACTGGTTTCCTTATTATCCTGTATACAACAACTTGTCCATTTGGTTTGAAAGATTGTGCGGAAGGGGTACGAAACATTTTGTCGTGCTGGTTTGAAGAGTTTTGAAAAACACTGTAATGCCGCGGATTCCCCCTCCTTATAGGACAAGCCATATCGGCCTGCAGAGCAGCCAATATGCAGGTTGTCTTAAAAAATCCTCCTAGCGGTAATTTCCTCCTAGCAACCATTTCCTCCTTGTGTTAGAAATGTGCTCACCTGCACATGCATCAGGTGTTAAGTCTAACACTTGCATGCTCCTCTATTCACGTTCCCGTAGGACACGTGAACCTGAACTTGACTCACGTGCCTACTGGCACGTGATCATGAGGTACAGATGTCCCGCAAGTTCAACAATAGGGGGTCATGGTTAATAGATTCTAATTAATATAATACTTGGAAAACATTTGAACTCTATACTACTATAAACTGCTCTATACGAATAGTACAATAGTGCAAGAGTATAGTGCAAGAGTATAGTGCAAGAGTATAGTGAGAATAGTAGGGTGAGAAAAGTAGAGAGCGTGAGACTGAGACGTGACTTAGTGTGCGAATAATAAGAGTGAAGATATTTGATTCGAATGATTTTGATGAACCGATGCAGCTACTTAAGGATTTTGTAACGGAGAAGATAAAAGGCATTTCCATGCAAGGAAGAGATGTAAGATTCCGGATGGCTAGGGTTGCGTTATCACGAGTAACCAGAATATCACGGACTTCCTAGTACAGAACAGTAGCATAAATCAGGGGCCTAAGAATACCAAAAGCTCAACAGGGACTAGAGAGTACAACATGACACTTCACAATAGTGTTATGGACAGTTCTAGACAGACTCATTCAAATATTACACGTCCTTCATGGAGTAGATTACGTGATTCAGAGCTATTATATAGGCCTGGTCCGGCATACATCCCAACCACCAGCAGTACTTACGGCTGTGTGACGGACGTCTGAGCAACCAAAGAGGTTGTGGTAATCCCTACAGGATGCACTGAACCGGAGTGGTTTATATACTTTGAGAGAAAACGTAGCACCAAAAAACTCTCCACCAGAACAATGGTAAGGATTGTTCTAGAATAGCCGAAAGGACCATCCTAGTACTTTATACAACGATGGTCGTGACACGGCGCTTGCAATGGCCCTTGTAACAATTGGACTGAAAGGCTCGGCTTCAGAATGCCTTTATATGCAGGGTCCTGCATATAGCGCATCCAAAAGAAACAGCTGTGTTAAGATACAAGGATCTCCAAGTAGATTTAAATACAGATACGACTACGAGCAACAGATACGACTACAATCAGCAGATACGACTACAATCAGCAGATACGAATACAAGCAACAGATACGAATACAAGCAACAGATACGAATACAAGCAACAGAGATGGTTACTGAAGTTCTACAATTCAAGTAGTTGTTGGAAAACACTTTAATAACTGTTCTAGCTTATGGGAGTGTATACTACAACTCTCAACACTGGCTATATTGGAACTACCTATTAGTATTTGCAATTCTTTTTCATTAGCTATTTATTAATCGTGTCAAAGAGTCCGAGTGTTGATGTCTTTCAGGGTTCATATTCATATGAAGAAACTCCTGGATGCAAGAGGTATACTATAAGTATTTTCTATCTTGCCTTTCCTACTTTCTGTGACCCAAAGTGTCGAGGTGCCTGTAAACATCCTTGAAATGTTAGGCCCCCTTTTACTCGAGTCTGTTTCGGAGTAGTCAGTAAGAAATGTTCTTTCTGCTTCTTCTTGGTTCTTTTTTTTCTCTTTCTTTATTTCCTCATTCTCCATGTTTTCCTTTACTTTATTTTTTTGGGAGGAGTTTCCTGGGTCTAGGTAAGTTATGAGAAGCGAGATTGTGATCCCGAGTCCAGTAATTCCAGGAAGAATAAGTAAGAGGAGGAATAGAAAGAGGAGATGCATTTTGGAGAAGCGAGTTTTAGGTTTTTTTTTTTGGGGGGGGGGGGGGTTGATGTAAAGTCTTTTTTGGGATCTTTGGTTTTTTCTGTTTTTTTTGTTTCTGTTTTTTTTGTTTCTGTTTTTTTTGTTTCTGTTTTCTTTGTTTCTGTTTTCTTTGTTTCTGTTTTCTTTGTTTCTGTTTTCTTTGTTTCTGTTTTTGGTGTGGAGAAGTGGTTGTAGGGAATGGGAAATATGGGGGGCGGGAACCTAGGTTTATATAGTTCGCAGTGTCACAAAATGGCTGCGAATCTGGTACAGTATTTAAAAAAGTATTCAAACCAGCGCGACAAAATGTTTCGAACCAAGAAGACAGATTGGTTCAAACCAAATGGAATAGCAAAATGTTTCACACTAACTTTATTAGAATTCAATATTCTTAAATCTTAAATCTGGACGATTGCGTCATATGTACTACATTTTGGGACAAAAGTCTTGCAGTACCAATCAAGGGTGAAAAACAAAACGGATGGAACTGAATTAAACTGGATTTCTTTGTTATCCTGTATACAACAACTTGTAAGGGATGTAGGAAACTTTTTGAATTATAGGTTTGTTTAATTTTGGTAGTGTGGTTTGAATCGTTTTGACGCGCTGGTTTGAATCGTTCTGAAAACCACTGTATGCTCACTCTGAGCTACGCTCACTTTCACGTATGTTCAATTTGAGATATGCTCACTTTCAGGGTTGCACCCAATTTAATTTTTGGTCGGCACATACGTCTTTTTAAATTAAAGTATGTACGATTTTTTGTGATCTCTACTATTTTTTGTATTTCCAATTTTTTGTATTCCCAATTTTTTGTATTTCCGATTTTTTGTATTTCCGATTTGGGCCTGCACAAAAGCACATCTTCGTTTTGTTATTTTCCAGTGTGATGCATTGGACATTTCAGTATGCTGGTATATTCCAGACTGTCAGATCCACCATATTTAGTGATGCACCTCTCAGATCACCATAGGTAGAGCATTTAAATACGGTTGATTAGAATGGCCGGAACTGGGGTGTAAACCGGGGTTGCGAAAGCGGAGACACACCCGTACACCAGAATACATCAGCACAAAAAGGCCCAACGCAAACGACCATTTTTTCGAGTGTTTTTGATGAAACTTGGTTTGTTAGATTCCTCAAATTCCGGACTTCACAATGCATATTTTGGTAGTTGAAACAGTTTTCGTGGTGGACTTTTGGAGCTCCTGTAGCTGGACAATTCCGGCCGCAGCCCTCAATTCCGGCCAATTCTAGCCAAGCTATTGCACACCATAAAAGGATCAGTGCTCATAATCGTACATCTTTTCATATAAGTATGTCAGCAGACGTAAAGAATACAGTGTGGTATTCTGTGCAATTTTCCTCCATGGCAATTATTGAGAAGCCAAGCACAGACCAACAACCCGTTGATTAGGCAACGCCATTGTCAAATGCTTGAGTAGCCTGATTTCTTCCTCTGGAGAGCCATCAACCAACAAAGACAACAGCGTACCTGACGTAACAACAAGAATCCAACAATATGGGTCTTACACGACCCGTACGGTAATTGGGCCTACGATTTCCGGTCGATAGGGAGCCTGCCACCCTTTGTTAGGAAATAGCTCCTTTGTTAATAAATACATCTTTGACTAACCACTTGGTAAGTGTAGATATAGACGTATAACCCAACCCAAAATGTCACATTATGCTCAAGAGGTGGCCAGGAATATACTGATCCTGTATCCAACTGTATCAATCACCATACTCTATAAAGGGTCCAGTCCAGCCACATTTGGAAGTGTGTCCATGTCTGATTAAGCATTTTGCCACAGTCACATACACAGTCACATACACAGTCACGTATGTGACTGTGGTGGGTATTTCTCACAATAAATGTAATGGAGTGGGCATTTCTCACAAGAAATGTAATGGAGTGTGGGGACCTCGACCTCGACCTAGGAATTGAGATTTAATGGGTGCAAACAACACCCGTACACCAGACAATCTCAGCACAAAAAGGCCCAACGCAAACGACCATTTTTTCAATTTACGAAAATAAGAGTAATCTAGTTAGAATCCTGGAATTCCGGAATTTACGATGAATAATTTGGGGTTTAAAATCTTTGCGTGGGGATGGATTTTTGGAGGTTGTGTAGCTGGACATTTCCGGTCAAACTATCGAGTGTACCCCATATTACTCTATGGTGATTATTGAACAGCCAAGCACCTAGCAAGAACCTGTTGACTAGGTGATGCTGTTGTCAAATACTTAAATAGTTCAGATTTCTCAAAGGGAGGAATAATCAACAAAAAGACATACTAAACACAGTACCTGACGTAACAACAAAGATTCTAACAGTATTCGTTATATTCCTAACTAAATATTTGTTCGTTAATGGTTCCTCAAAGAGAGGAACTGGAGTGGTTTATATACTTTGAGGGAAAACGTAGCACCAAAAAACTCCCCTCCAGAACAATGGTAAGGATTGTTCTAGAATAGCCGAAAGGACCATCCTAGTACTTTATACAACGATGGTCGTGACACGGCGCTTGCAATGGCCCTTGTAACAATTGGACTGAAAGGCTTGGCTTCAGAATGCCTTTATATGCAGGGTCCTGCATATGGCGCATCTATCAATTAACTACTAAATTAATAAGTTCATCTGTTGATATGTATGAAATAAATAATTTTATATTTGGTATATTAACATTGTATAGTAAATCTAGAGATATTGAATTATTAAATTTAAAAACTTCTTATATCCATACATTAGTACCTCAATTTTTGTGTTCAAATAATAAAATCACCCAAATTAGGTTTTCCTGGGAAATCAGATACCGAACATAGCTTGTTGAGAAGACGTAATACTAGTGGTATTCAGATACTACTTAAAGTGGGTAATATATGTGTATCTCTAGGTTGAAATCCATACCGACGGTCTTAAATTAGAAGAAGAAATTATAATGGATCATTATTTTATGCTATATTTTCTATCACCACTAGCTGCTAGCTAGTACTATTTACTAAGCTTGGAGCTTGGGGTACTTGTTCAGTGCTAGTACTAGTCAGTGATACTAGGTTTGAGTAGTTTTGGTATCAGTGCTTGCTGCTACTACATAGTTGATTGGGTGCTTAGTCTCCGTGCTTGCTACTACTACTTACTCCTTTCCGCAACCAGGGACGTTTCATCCCTCTGACTTTCCCTCTGACCTTCTCACTAGCAGACGCCTCCTGCTAAATAAAAAAGAGTCAGCAGAGGCCACCTGCTTAGCAACAGCCACTCCACTACTAGATAACACTACTAGATAACAATGTATGGTCAGGGCTGTGGGTCCCTAAATAGTAATAGTTCGGGGTTACTACAGAAATGGACCTCTCTGGACGAACTGGTATTAGCGGAGAAGAATTTTCGGAAATGATTTTACAAGGACACTGAGTCAGTGCTTGGTTTTAGTCAGTGCTTGGTCTTAGTCAGTGCTTGGTCCTAGGTACTACTCACTACTGAGTCTCAGTGTTGGTCAATACTTGGTCTTTGTACTTGGTTCACCAGAAATATAATACTGGTGTTTGGGGGTGGTGGTTATACGACTATATGGAATACTTCATGACGTCATTGACTGGATTTACTGGGTTTGGTTGACTCTTAGGGTGACGGTTCCGGTTCATCTTCTTTCCCTGTGTGCAGGACATCTCCATATAACATCAAAATTTTTCACCAATCATTAGTTTGGGAGATTTTGTTAAGCCAAGAACACCTAGATGACCGGAAGCTTCCGATTATGCATCTAATTAACTTTAAAATACGATATTTCTCTTTTTGGACGCAGACTACCACTTATAGGATCGTGCATATGCATCTGCATGGTGGCCGATGGACTCTGTGATTCTTCTTTGAGGCTCTAAGTTTGAAGAAAAGTACTGTGCTTTGAGAGATGCAACCCTTTTACCTGAAAGTCTGGATTTGGGTTTTGATTTGTGTTCTGGGTTGGTCCGGAGTTGTAAGTCCGGATATGAAACTTCAAGCTCAACCTTCATATCTGGACTTGCATAATCTCACGTTTGTTTTTGGAAACCGTTTTTGGAATCTGATAAAATTTTTCCCGCCCACGGATTTGGGCGGGTTGGCTTCTTGTCTAGAGTCCATTGTGGCCGCCGAAAGGGGTAAGTTTCTCAAACTCAAGGTGCGGGAACTTTCGCACCCAAAATCACGCATGCTTAGCATTGCATCGAAAGTACATGCCTTGAAGAAGAAGAACGTGCATGCAAAGATGAAAAGAAAAGTATATAAGTAGGCGTTTCCTCCCTTTTTTTCAAATGTCCATCAACATCAATTATAATGGCTGCTCCTCAACAAACTTCTAAGAAATCTACCTCTGCTCCAAAGGACAACTTCTGGACCCTCAAGACCAAGTACGGATGGTCTCCTGCCTGTGTTATTGCTTAAATACTGAGATACCAGGACGTATGCACATATATATTAATACAAAACATTCTTTGAAATGTGTAGAAACAGAGTGTGGCTCTTGTTTAAGTATTGAAACCGTTTTTTGGTATTTCCTTACCTTAAGTATTTTTAACTAATCATTTGTCTAATATTTGTCTAAATTCTGTCTAAATTCTGTCTAAATTCTGTGTAAATTCTGTGTAAATTCTGTCTAATATTTGTCTAGGTTTTGTCCAGTTACTTTCCAGAGCTCGTCAAGTCTGTCTTATCTGTCTTATCTGTCTAGTCTACCGATTGATATTCTCTTCCTGTTCCACTTGTTCGTCTTCGTTTAATTTTGCGAATGTGGTTTGAATCGTTTTGCTACGCTGGTTTGAATACTTTTGAAAAACACTGTATCAAATGTGGGAGGACATACCAAGATGTCTCCCCACACCAGACCACCAATATTAATTAGTGCAGAGGTACTGATGTTTACTGAGGAACTGGACTGATTCTCTTCAGCTTATGAAGCTCAGATATAGACATCCATAGCACCAGTATCTATTGTTGAAAAACGGTAACAAGGTGAATTCTTCATATGAACCTGTTCTTCAAAAGCACCTGTTCTTCAAAAGCACCTGTTCTTCATATGAACCTGTGGTTACTACAACCGCCTGGTGCCGTGAAGGTAGACCTCCCACATATATATAAGGGAGTCTGGACCATATCCATCCTTTAACTAACTAAATCAAATATCATCTGTCTGGAGCATACCAAGATGTCTCCAAAGACCAGACCCACCAATACTTCAATGGACACTGACAACTCTGCATCCCCTTCTTCTCCGGAAGTAAACACTCCTCTCAATGTTTACATATCTTGAAGAGACTATGACGACAGTGTCCTTCGGCCCTCATCCACTGGACATCACACCATGGTTAATCTATGGTCCACCTGGTGCCGCAACTATCGTTGCGGAAGATGCGTTATCTAATCCACATCTATTGTAGATTTGATAATTCCATATCAGCTAGGAGTGCTGGGGAATCAGGTGGCCCGTAGAGTAACCATGGTTCAAGATCCAGAGGACCCTTCTTGCCATAGGATATGGATCTCATAGTCTCATCTAGATAAGTGAACACTTGACGAGAAGTGTTCGCTTCTGAAGTAGTGTGATTCTCATTACCACCACGACAAGTTTTGGTGGGTCTGGTATTTGGGAGGTATCTTGGTATGTCTCCCTCTGTAGAGATATTGGATTAGTTATCTAATAGAAGTTTGACGCGAAGGCCTCCTTATATATACAGTGTTTTTCAAACCTATTCAAATCAGCGCGGCAAAATGATTCAAACTAGCGCGACAAAATGTTTCGTACCCCTTCGCACAATCTTTCAAACCAAATGAATGGACAAGTTGTTGTAAACAGGATAATAAGGAAACCAGTTCAGTTCAGTTCAGTTCCGTCCGTTTTTCACCCTTGATTGGTACTGCAAGACTGCCAAATGTAGTACCATATGAGGCAATCGTCCAGATTTAAGGGGTGATTTCAGAATATTGAATTCTAATAAAAGTTGGTATGAAACATTGCGCCATTTGGTTTGAACCATTCTGTCTTCTTGGTTCGAACCATTTTGTCATGCTGGTTTAAAACAATTTGTCACGCTGGTTTGAATAGTTTTGAAAAACACTGCATATATAGAATTTCATATGCGGGAATGAATCAATAAGAGTGTGAGAATGAGAGACTGAGAAAGAGTGTGTGGGACAAGTGTGAGGATGAGTGTGAGAATGAGAGAAAGACTGAGACTGAGACTGTGAGAATGAGAGAGTGAGACTGAGAATGAGACTGAGAATGAGACTGTGAGACTGAGACTGTGAGACTGAGACTGAGAATGAGACTGAGACTGACTGAGACTGAGACTGAGAAAGAGTGTGTGGGACAAGTGTGAGGATGAGTGTGAGAATGAGAGAAAGACTGAGACTGAGACTGAGACTGAGACTGAGACTGTGAGACTGAGAATGAGACTGTGAGAATGAGACTGTGAGACTGAGACTGAGAATGAGAATGAGACTGACTGAGACTGAGACTGAGACTGTGAGAATGAGAGAGTGAGACTGAGAATGAGACTGAGAATGAGACTGTGAGACTGAGACTGTGAGACTGAGACTGAGAATGAGACTGAGACTGTGAGAATGAGAGAGTGAGACTGAGAATGAGACTGAGAATGAGACTGTGAGACTGAGACTGTGAGACTGAGACTGAGAATGAGACTGAGACTGTGAGAATGAGAGAGTGAGACTGAGAATGAGACTGTGAGAATGAGACTGTGAGACTGAGACTGTGAGACTGAGACTGAGAATGAGACTGAGACTGTGAGAATGAGAGACTGAGAAAGAGTGTGTGGGACAAGTGTGAGAATGAGAGAAAGACTGAGACTGTGACTGAGACTGAGACTGTGACTGTGACTGTGACTGTGACTGTGACTGACTGAGACTGAGACTGACTGAGACTGTGACTGAGACTGAGACTGAGACTGACTGAGACTGTGACTGAGACTGAGACTGAGACTGACTGAGACTGTGACTGAGACTGAGACTGAGACTGACTGAGACTGTGACTGAGACTGAGACTGAGACTGACTGAGACTGTGACTGAGACTGAGACTGAGACTGACTGAGACTGTGACTGAGACTGAGACTGAGACTGACTGAGACTGTGACTGAGACTGAGACTGAGACTGACTGAGACTGTGACTGAGACTGAGACTGAGACTGACTGAGACTGTGACTGAGACTGAGACTGAGACTGACTGAGACTGTGACTGAGACTGAGACTGAGACTGACTGAGACTGTGACTGAGACTGAGACTGAGACTGACTGAGACTGTGACTGAGACTGAGACTGAGACTGACTGAGACTGTGACTGAGACTGAGACTGAGACTGACTGAGACTGTGACTGAGACTGAGACTGAGACTGACTGAGACTGTGACTGAGACTGAGACTGAGACTGACTGAGACTGTGACTGAGACTGAGACTGAGACTGACTGAGACTGTGACTGAGACTGAGAGAGTGAGACTGTGACTGACTGTGTGAAGAATAATCCAAACCTTAGTAAACATCAGTGCCTCCACACTAATCAATATTAGTCTAATTAATATGTCTAATTAATATGTCTAATTAATATTGGTCTAATTAATATTGATCTGATTAATTGGAGAAGCTGGGGTCGACAAACATCTTGGGATGTCCTCCTCTTGGTAGTGTATATATTTCTAGTGTATTTATTTTTATTGGCATTTATTTTTAGTGGTGTATATACTTTTGGTGGTGTTATAAAATAGCGGGTGCTTGACCTTTTATATTGGATGAACCTTCACATGTCCAAAGTGATGTGAGTGGCTGCGGTGCTACAAAGAGCAGGTTTCTCAACAGTGTGAGACCGAGACCGAGACTAAGACTGAGAGTGCGAAAGAGAAAGAGAAAGCGAAAGCGAAAGAGAAAGAGTGGAGAATGAGAGTATGATGTGAGTCTACAGTGTTTCCCAAAACTATTCAAACCAGCGCGGCAAAACGATTCAAACCACTTCAGCAAAATTAAACAAACCAATAATTCAAAAAGTTTCGTGCTCCTTCGCACAGTCTTTCAAACCAAATGAATGGACAAGTTGTTGTATACAGGATAATAAGGAAACCAGTTCAGTTCAGTTCAGTTCCGTCCGTTTTTCACCCTTGATTGGTACTGCAAGACTGCCAAATGTAGTACCATATGAGGCAATCGTCCAGATTTAAGGGGTGATTTCAGGATATTGAATTCTAATAAAAGTTGGTGTGAACCATTTTGTCACGCTGGTTTGAACCATTTTGAAAAACACTGTATATATGTGGGAGTTGGCCTGCACTCATCCTCGGTTGCTCTCGACAACTGAAGCATCTGAAAATAGTCGCGCAGTGCCCAGCAAGCCCAGATGTTGAACGTTAGCATATACCAATTGGCATACAGGAACCGCTATGTAGTTGGACTGCAATAACTCTCTTAAATGAGCGACTTGGGTAATCAGTTCTGTCATCTGTCTTGTAGTTCTATTGCTATGTAAAGTAGTGAGTTCGTGATCTCTGCTTCACCATTGATGCCTCTCAATACTGAGCAGGATCCTGGCTTTATATAGTTATTCCTGGGGACTCCCAAACGATCTCTCTCCTTCGTCAAACTCCCTCATCTATATTGTCTTCTCCAAGACAATGCTGAGAGTTAGACGGGAGCTAGACGGGAGCTAGACGGGAGCCCATAGAGCCCTAGCTCTACCTTTGTCTCTTCTTCAACAATACCCATTATTGTTTCATCAGGATAGCTTGGCATCCAACATCTATTGGTACTGCATATTGGAACTCTCATTACTATTACCATCTACTGAGTTTTCACCAACTCCTCTCGTCTGGTCTCCTCTGCTCTAAAAGGGGGTATCTTGGGGGATATCTTAGGAATATCTTGGGGATATCTTGGGGGAGAGAGTAGAATATTGAAATCTAGTCTAAAAAGGCTTTTTTGTGTATGTTGTATTTTTGTATTCGTAATATATACTAAAGGGAACTAGTTCCATCACCGTAGTACATTGCAAGTGATGATTGTACGGCTACTATACTGATGTTCACCAGTGTATCTAGTAATATAGTACATAAAATGTAGGCTGTATCAAGCCGTATTGTATGAAGCTTCAAGCTTCAAGCTTCAAGTTCAAGCTTAAAGCTTCAAGTCGTATGGATGAAGCTTCAATCTTAAAGCTTTAAGTGTATCGAGTTGGCTGTAGCTGTCTAAGTGCTTTCCAAGAAGGAGATATAGGTGGTAGAAAAAACTCAAATTGTGTGATGGACGGGTATTCCATTGATCAAACGGGGAGAAGTTATGCGTGATGCATTGAACTCCAAAAAGGTTCCCAATGGATTGGTGACTAAGTGTCTTGTTGAGAGTTGACTTCAAGCCAGATCCCAGAATTTCGAGTACCTCCAAGCAGGAATTTGGGGACCCTTGTAAATCCTCAAGTACTCAGGTACTCAGTTATTTACGTAGTCAGGTCCTCAGGTCCCAAAGTATTCATCGTTCCGAATTCCCAGGCTGAGTCTTCCTCCAGATACGAAGTCCCTGGTAAGTGACCCTCGAGTATAGTAGACACTCGAGGTATAATCCTCTTTAAGTCACTATTCCTGTCACTATTCCTCATATTCCTCAGATATAATAGATTTGAGATCCCGTATCACTTTCAGAAACCTTTTCAAAATCTGCATTCGTCGGTAGAATTGTTCCAGGATGTGTAGTCTTCCCAAGACAGTCATATCCTGATTCTGTCCAATCCATTTTTAGAACTCTTCTTCCCCTTCATTAAGTATTTCACCCTTTTTCTATCTGAATCCACCGTATTGAAGCCTTAGTAAGACAAGTAGGCCTAGTAAGACAAGTCAGTCTAGTAAGACAAGTAGGTCTAGTAAGACAAGTAGGTCTAGTAAGACAAGTAGGTCTAGTAAGACAAGTAGGTCTAGTAAGACAAGTAAGTCCAGTAAGACAAGTAGGTCTAGTAAGACAAGTCAGTCCAGTAAGACAAGTAGGTCTAGTAAGACAAGTAGGTCTAATAAGACAAGTAGGTCTAGTAAGACAAGTAGGTCTAGTAAGACAAGTCAGTCCAGTAAGACAAGTAGGTCTAGTAAGACAAGTAGGTCTAGTAAGACAAGTAGGTCTAGTAAGACAAGTAGGTCTAGTAAGACAAGTAGGTCTAGTAAGACAAGTAGGCCATAGTTAACAATATTAAGACGAGTAGCCATATTATGCCATATTAAGACTTTAGCACTGCGCATGGACTGGTAGTGAGTGTCTGACACTGAACAATAAATTACTCGTCCATACTGATGTCAATACCAAAGATTGAATCCTCGTCGTCGTCATTCTCCTCTTGTTCCTTTACATCGTCGCCCTCCTCCTCCTCCAGCAAAATAAACGTGGCATTGAGCGGTTTCTTCTTGACCGAAGCAATTTTTCCCGTAGGCGGAAGTCTGGGCCGGATATTCCTCTGCTTCTGGGGTAACTCCTCATCCTCCAAAAGACGCAATTGGTCTGGAGCCGGAAGCTCCAAGCTCTCGCCTTTTCTCTTCTGCTGCTTGAGGTAGGCGGCCTCGGATTTCAGTACCAATTCAGTGTAAAACCCATGGAGAAGCCCGATCTGTGCAGGCACATCTGCTGCAGTCAATTTAACCGTTTCCAAGTCCTTCAAATCCTCGTACTTGGTGGTCTTGCTCGTAGATCCCGTGCTATTGAACGAATTGTTGAGCCGTGAATGGAGAAGGTAAACTGGAACCGACGACAGAAGCATTTTGAACTCCTTATCAAGACCCAATTCCTTGAATCCAAAGAAATCATCGCCCAATTCGTTAGTGAAGTCTCCCGTCGTGAATTGCTCACTATTATCGTCGAAATTCTGTTCATTGAAGTTTTCAAGCGTGGGCCGGAGCAAATCCTTAAGGAATCCCGATAATTTGGCCCGGAGATCCTCCAACTTGGCTTCTGTTTTCTTGATCCGTTCCTGTATGAAGGTATAGAGATCGTCAGGCTTTTCCACTCCGTTTTCCAAAAGCGAAAGTAGAACAATTTCTTTTTTCCCAAGCGTATTGCGCAGTGTACTCTCTAAATGCAACTTCATGGTCTTGGCAAGGTTCAGAAGGTACTTTTCAGCCACCTGAGTGAGCGTATTGATGGCCACCGAATCGGTGCTTTCAAACCCAGTGTGCATGCTGATTTTGGCCACGCTTTTCCGGAGTGCTGCATACTGCACCCCCAGATCATTAAGTTCATGGTTGGGTAACTTGGAAACATCGTCCACGTCCACTTCCTTTAAAAATTCAATTTCGGGCTGTCTCATTTGCGTCCGGTGCATAAACTGTTGCGTCTGCATCTGCCGAATAAGCAGGATTTTAAAGCAAATCTTGCGGATTTCCTGGATCTCCGTGATGTTTTTGGTGTAGAGCCCATTAAGGCCCTTTTTGGGGTCCAAAACAAGCCCCGTTTTTTCGCCACCTCCTTCCTTTAAAATCACATCCACCATGGCATTCTCATACTTGTCCTGCAGAGAGTCGTCGATACCTTTATAGGCGAGCTCCGGAATTCCACCTGCAATGTCGTACTCCAAAAGGTATGGTTCGTCGTTGTCAAGCAACTTGTTGCCCTTAGAAACCACCTCTTTGTTGTCGAGGAAATGGTTGAAATCGCTCATTTTCTTGGACTCCCGGATTATTGCTTCGGCGTTCATTCGGAGCCGGTGGTCATCGTCGAAAAGGGAAGCTCGGGCCGAGCAGTAGTTGGCTCGGGACTTGGCCGTGAGCACTTTCCACGCCTGGAGCTCTGCATCCTGGTGATCATCATTATCTTCCTCTCTGGTCTCGGCATCACCTTCCTCGGCTTCGTCTTCCTCGTCCTCAGCCACATCTTCGGTAGTCACGTGCGCCTCAGTCGGTGCTGCTGGTGTAGGCAACTTTTCTTCCTCTTTGGGAACCTCCACCTGGGTTTCGGTCTCTTCCTTGACCACTTCCCGTCTCATCTGTCCCTTTTTGGACGATTTTCCTCCTTTTCCGGCACCTTTGGCCGATGGGGTCTGGCTCCCTTCATGGTCGATTTCATCGTCTTTTTCCATCTCCAACCGGTTTCTAATGGTGATCTCGGGGATCATTGGAGCTAGTTTTTGCGTCTTTTTTTGCATGGCTATAGCATGTGCCCTTAAGAAGTGCTTGGGGTCGGTATTGTACACCAAACAATTGTTCCAGATGAGCATGAGATCCTCCACAAACTCTTGTTTGGACTGGTATGCCAAACTCTTGAGTTTCTTCATGACCGTATTCAAATCCATGGGATTTTTGATTATGAGCCCATAATTTGGAGCCTCTCGTTTAGAAACTTTGTTTAAAAACGGCGTCAGGTGTTCCGTATATCCTCTTAAATCATGGAGCACCTTCTCACAGGCCTCATAAAGCTCTTCCTGGCCCACACGTTCGTCATTGGCCCATTTTCCCCGGTTTTTTCGGATATCCATGAAGAGAGAGCGCAATTCAATGTCGTTGAGCGCAATATCGTCTCGTTTTTCCCGGATCGTCTCGAGTAAATGCTTCAACGAGTGCAGAGCAGCACCAAAAGTGATTGGAATATCGCTATCTTCACCCTCCACTGGCTTCTGGTTTTCAATCTGGAGATCTGATTTCTCGAGTTTTCTCCTTTTTATTAACGTTTCCCGGTCGTACTCGAAATTGTGGTATATTTTGTTGAAATTCTTGATCTGAATGTCTCTTTCTTCAAGTGAAGAAGGGGCCGGGAGTTCGTCAGGCTTCTCTGAGCTTTGTTCCGGAGAGTTTTTCTGTCTAAATGCAGAAATGGGCATCCGGATGACCACGTGGCCGTCCAGACGCTCCAACAGGCCGTTTCCAGTGGGTTTTTCGGTGTTTTTCGAGGTTTTTTCATCCTCATCATCGTCGTCATCATAATCATCTTCCTCTGAACGGATTTGCTTCTCCACAGTCTCTTCCACGGGCTCTTCGGGTTGCAGATCTAGCAGATCAATCAAGTCATAATCAAGCAGGAGGTGCTCCATATCCAGGAATTGAGGTTTAGTGGATTTGGAGTCAAAGGCAAAGTAGAAATCTATGGCTTTTTCCCAGAGAACAAAGCGTAAATTGAGAGCCAAGGAGGCCAAGGGTTTGGAGCCCTCCTCAAGCCCTTCGTCGTCGTTTTCCTCGGAGGTTTCGTCTTGCGGGTCTATTTTCAACGTACAATTACCATCGAGAAAAGACGCCCACAATTCCTGGTTATCTAGGCCCAAGATATGGGCTAGAACACGGCTCTGGAACGAGCTCAACACTTCCTTAAAATAGTCTTTTTCCTGGAGTTTCTTCGCAAGCAGGAAGAGGCGACATTTATCGTTGACCTGAAACGGCGCCAAACGGTCCATTTTAGGTACTGTGGCGGCAATTGTAGTGGGGTTTTGTTGATCTGGTCCTCACTGGAGTGTATACGGTGTAGTGAGAATCTTGGAGGTTGGCGTACTGATTTGGTGTACTGGTTTGAGTATAGTTGATTGGGAATCTTGAGGGGGGGGTTGGTGTAGTGGGGTTTGGGTGTACTGAGGTTTGGGGATCTTGGATGTACTGATGTGACTATCTGCAGTACGGCTTTCTTGTTTTCCAGTTCAAGTGTGCCTCGCTGACGATCTCCCCTGGTCTAGTTTGGTGGAGGAACTGGAGAGAGCTGATGCTGTGAGAAGTAGCGGTGGTGAGATAAACCTGTACACCTCACCATTATTATACACCCGTACATCTCAAAAAAAATTGAATAGCGGTATATGCAGGTGCGCGGCTTAGCTCCACTTCAATCCACCTCACTCCACCTCACTCCACCTCACTCCACCTCACTCTCTACCTCCATACTAGCTGTAAACGAGTACATAGCATATGCAAAGTTAAGGTAGTTGAAGATGTGTTGTGTGCAGGATCCCTCCAAAAAAAAGACGTTTTTATGGTTCTGTTGGGGAAGATGGTAGGGTGTGGAATTTGTTGTTCTCATACTGTGAAGGTACTTTGAATATTTTTTATTATTAACTAGCCTTAGAGCTGAATCAGTATCTATCCCTGTTTTTTCCTCGTGCTGATAATTACTTATTCTGATAATTACCTGTACTTTTGGTTAGTTATACTAACAATTTGAAGTAAGAACCCTTACGTACTCATCACATTATAGTGTATTCAAAACATACTAGCTAAGTTCAAAGGTATAGATGCGTATGGTTGAGTGGATGTCAGTTGAATGGGTACAAACCTCGCAAATATGGAGAAACAGACCAAGTCCTTAGTTAACATCAGTACCTCCATACTAATTATTATTCCAGATGAATGGTTGACAGATTAATATGAAACATGTGATTGATAGATGCACGGAATTTGTGACAGGCTATAGGTCTTGTTCAGGGACCGATATACTCTCCAAAGTAAGGGTCGGTTGACTGGTCTTGTTAGTGGTGGATTTATGCTGAAATGAAGAAAGGATTATGAGTAAAGGTTGCCCTCAAAGCGGCCGTTCAAGAATGTTCTTGATATATTAAAGGTCCCCTGGGATCGCTTGGTCACCTAGTGGCTTATATTGGGAGTTTTTTTCTCCGAGGGTCTGTCTCGATCATACACAAGTTTACTGACACTTATTCCTCCTATCAGAATGGAATTGCTGAACGTCTGAATAGAACGATCCAGGACAAAATCAGAACACATCTTCTTCTGGGTTCAGTGCCAGTCTTTTTCTGGCCTGAGGCTGTTCGCTGGGCGGTTCTTCTTCTTAATCAGACGCCTAAGGCCATTTTGAATTTTCAAACACCTTTACGATTATGAAATGACACTGATGGTATTTCACCTAATCATCTTCATCCATCTGGCTGCAAAGTGGTTGTTATGCTACCAAAGGAACAATAGACGAACAAATTTGTTCAGCGTCTGGTCATTTGTGCATACCTTGGACCCAGCCCTAATCGTGGTGGTCATCGGTTCTTTACCTATGATCCTCCTCAGGTGTTTGACTCATCACAGGCCACTTTATGAATACTACTTTCGTCAATATGAGTTTTCGCCTAGTGATCTCGCAATCTTACGCAACTCAGGCTTGGAAATTCCTGGTGGTATTCGGCCACCTCCTGCAACTAAGCGTTTTGATGCTCGCACGTCGAAACAAATTTCTAATGCGTTTGATTCATTGTTCTGTATTCCCACAAGTCCCGGGAGACTCGTGGAGGGACTAACGGATGTGCGTGGTTGTGTAAGTCAGCGTGAGGGTCCTAACAGACATGCTGATACCATCCCGTCTCCTGCCGTCACTAAAAGGCTTCAGTCTGCGCTGTCACGGACCCAGTTGCCTCGACTTGCACAAGCCACTGTCCTGCTGGATCCGCAGGTTGTGAACAAGTCAGCTGAGTATGATGGCTCAAGTTCTGCAGGGGACTCTGGACCTACCATCAAACGTCGGAAGCAACTGCCGCTGCTTTCGGCACATACTCAGCAGCAACCACCTGNTACCGTCAAACGTCGCAAGCAACTGCCGCTGCTTTCGGCACATACTCAGCAGCAACCACCTGATCTGATGGTATCCTTGGTGGAATGCAAAAACGGTGAGGATACTTTCGAGGCTGCGTTCGGCCAAACGCATCCTACAACAGTTAGTATCTCTGACGAATCTCTAAGTGGTGTTGTTCTGGGGCCTACTGCTATTCTTACCTCTCGAGGGAGAATGGCTGAATATCCTCTAGATGCTTTTCACAAGAATTGCATGGTCAGACTTGGACTGACTCAGGGTCACGTCTATCGTACCTTGGAGGATATCATCCCGGATGTTAGAGAGATACCGAATATCGATGTTGATTCTCTTAGAGACTTTCCCAGGGAAGCTCCCACCACAGGGCACCTCTTGGTGTCACTGGTGGGAGCACGTACCGACTCGGCACCCGAAGCCATGTTACAGCAGATCCGATGACGTTTCCCCCCCCCCCCATCGGCATTTAAATCTGACTGAAAAGAAAAGATTGAATGAAGAAATGAAAAAAAATAAAAATAAAAAAATAAAAAAATTATTGGTGGGTCCCCTGAGTTGACATTTTATTGACGTCTTTTATATTGGGATTGTGCCTTCACATGACCAAAGTCACGTGAGTGGCTACGATGGTAGAGACAGCAAGAGATATTTTCTCAAAACCCCAAAAACTGGCGTTGTGGTGCTGTTGGAAAACTGTCGTTATGGTATTGTTGGAAAACTGGCGTTATGGTGCTGTTGGGGAAGATGCTAGGGTGTGTGTTGATGGTGAGAGGCTTTAGCAGGGCCTTTTTCCCTCCTCTTCCATACCTTTAACCTCTATCATACCTTTCTACCCGCCATACTTTAGACCTTAGTCTCTAGTTTCTAATCTTTATCCTGTACTCACTATACTATCTATACTATCTATACTATCTATACCATCTATACTATCTATACTATCTATACCATCTATACTATCTATACCATCTATACTATCTATACCATCTATACCATCTATACTATCTATACTGTTATGTTCCTTTAGACACGTTGGTTAGCTAAACTTGCATCCGTTAATGGCTCCTCAAAGAGAGTATCAGATCATACATTTAACCTGTATGATTATCAAGATCAAATCTATTCTTCTCCAACAATTTCTATACGCTCATAATCAGACATGACTTGAATTGGTCCCCACTTTAATCCCACCACCATCATAAACTGCTATTAAGATGTTTGATTAGTAGACTCCCTAATAATGCTGGATAATGCTGGACCTAAAACACACTGGTGTATTATTTCACTACTAAGTATGGTAGTGATAGGTCCAAGATGGGTGGAATACAAGCCTATATAGGGAATGAGCACAAGTGCCCAGTTACTTGTGAACCAATGCTACTACGTCCTTTCTGGTTGACTGTTACTCGTCCCTCACTTACTTACTTACTTATTCAGTCCTTCACTCACTTACTCACACTTCACTCACTCACTGACTCCTTCACTCACACTTCACTCACTCACTGACTCCTTCACTCACTCACTTTTTTTTCTCACTCACTCACACACTCACTCACACTTCACTCACTCACTTTTTTTTTCTCACTCCCTCACTTTTTTTTCTCACTATCAGTATCAAATTTCCGTACAGTGCTTTTCAAAAGTATTCAAACCAGCGCGGCAAGACGATTCAAACCAATAATTCAAAAAGTTTCGTACCCCTTTGCACAATTTTTCAAACCAAATGGCTTAATGTTTCACACCAACTTTCATTAGAATTCAATATTCTGAAATCTGAAATCACAATTTTTCAAACCAAATGGCTTAATGTTTCACACCAACTTTCATTAGAATTCAATATTCTGAAATCTGAAATCTGAAATCTGGACGATTGTCTCTTATGTACTACATTTGGGAGTTTTGCAGTACCAATCAATGGTCAAGTTCCAATCAAGGGTGAAAAACGGAGTGAAACCGCACTGCAGTAGAACCTCTGGTGCTGCTGCATGGCCTCGCGATTTATCGCCCAAGTAGTATCATTAGTATCTCCATAGCCAGTATTTCCAGTATTTCCAGTATTTCCAGCATTTGCAGTATTTCCAGTATTAAAGTCCCCAGTATTAAAATCACCAGTACTAGTCCCAGCATTTCCATACCCTCTACCATCCATATCCATCCTCGTCTCTTCGTGACTGATTCGATTGGACATGGTGGTAACTTCCCTTGGTCTATGGGGATTGGCCACGTGGTTCTCCCAATCCGTGTGAAGACTAGCAATCTTCCGACTCAACTGCCCCAAGATCTGCTTCCGTCCTGCTATCTCCTCAGCCGAAAGACTAAACGTTTCCTTCTTATCCTATATACAACAATTTGTTAGGGGTTATGTGTATTGGTTTGTTTGATTTTGCTAGTGTGGTTTAAAATGTTTTGGCGCGCTGGTTTGAAACATTTGGTCGAGCTGGTTTGAAACATTTTGTCGAGCTGGTTTGAATAGTTTTGAAAAACACTGTATCTCCTCGTCTTGTTGAAAAATAACACCGACTAAGAGCGCGTATGGTGCTCTAGGCTTGCAGGGCATTGTACGGATATTTCCCCAGACCTTGGTTGTTAGACCAGCCGAGGATCAACGGAGGTTCAATGAAGGCCAACTCCCACATATATAAGGAGGCTTTCGCCACATCTTGCATTAGTGAAGTAATCGAATATCTCTACTGACGGAAACATATCAAGATGCCTCCCAAATCCAAACCCACCAAAAACTCCTCATACTGACAATGAGAAAATGAGTTCCATATCCTACAGTAAGAGAGGACCTCTGGATGTTGAACCATGGTTACTCTATGGGCCACCTGATTTCCCAGTATACCTAGCTAAGCTGGAAGTATCACTTCTACACGTCTAAGACCCGTACATAGTACAGCTCTGGCATTTATACAGCTCTGGCATTTATACAGCTCTGGCATTTATACAGCTCTGGCATGTATACAGCACTGGAATGTATACAGCACTGGAATGTATACAGCACTGGAATGTATACAACACACTACCTAGTATACCGTGACTCCGTGTGTTTACAAATTCTGATGGTCTGAAAACTTTTTGAAATCCAATATCCCTCTATAACTTTCTTTAATTCTAACTTAGTAAAGTGCTTAAAACGTTCCTTGATTTGGTTCCTGCAAATTTTTGTGTAATGTATAATTCCACTTTTTTATTGTTCCAGATAACGAGGTCCTTGAATTCTTACATAAAAAAAAATCTGTTGCTTACGTTCAATTATGGCTCAAATTATTTTTTTGAGCAAACTTTTTTTTCTTGCACTTCTCTTTTGAATACAGTGTTTTTACAAAACTATTCAAGCCAGCGCACTGGTTTGAACCATTCATACAATGACCATTCATACAATAACCATTCATACAATAACCATTCATACAATGACCATTCATACATGTTAGACTTGAGATTTACCGAATCTCAATACAGGACATCCGGACGAACAGACAGGCATGTCAAAGATTTAATTAACATCAACTGTATGCAAGAAGGCTACAGCGATGACACTATGCAAGAAGTATAATGCTAGCCGGTAAGGATAAGAAAGCAAGCAGATTAATAAAGCAGGCAAAACCAAATAGTAAGCACGTGAGCGCAGTAGGCCGAAAAGTTGCCCGAAAACTGGACGTTTAACGGCCAACAGAGAAACCCCGTTTTTGAAAGAACAAGAACTCCATTGTTTAAGACATTTATACGACTTTAAGTGATAAGCTATATTAAAACGCTCGATAAAACAATCATCACTTACACTAACTGAACGGGTGAGTTTCCTACTATTAGCAGTAGCCTTCAGAACATATTCAGATATCTTAGATAACCTTTTAGGCATCGTTCCTGGAAACGATCCACAACATTGACAAGCTGTTAGAAGCTTAAACCCTTTGCGAATACAGGTTAACACCCCAGGGCGCATAATAATTATAACAATACAACGACCATTCAACGACCATTCAACGACCATTCAACGACCATTCATACAACGACAATACCTAACTGTGCACTAGAGTGCATTTGATAAAAGAGAATGACAATTTCAACTGGTTGAATTTCTGTCTTTGTATTTGTGATCCAGTGAAAACCAGAGCTGCTGTATATATGCCTGTAGTCTGATCTCCACTGCTTTCCCATGGTCTTCCTCACTCTCACTCACTCTCAGAAAACCAAACCTTTTCCCCGAAAATCTGCCCTCCTGATGTCAAACCTATAGATCATAAATTAACTGAGAATATCTATAACACTCATCGGATTAACTATGAATATCCATAACACTAATCGGGCTAGTTCTTACTAATAATATCCCTTTGTTATATGCAGTCATCGTTAGATCATCGTTCCTGGAAGTTCTTTTTACTGTTTAACTTACAAACCCGTTGGAAGCTTATATTCCTTATGAATACAGGATAAAGCCCCAAGTCACATAATAATTCTAACTTTTGATTTGTGCAAAGGTGGGTTCTATAATACTAGTTTCACCATATGGTTCACGCACATTCACGCACATTCACCTATGACTCGTATGACTCGTATTTCACCAAGAAGGATGATGGCAAATATAACGCAAGTGTAGATTAGATAAGGCATCTTCCGCAACGATAATTGCGGCACCAGGTGGACCATAGATTAACCATGGTGTGATGTCCAGTGGACAGTTACTGAGGGACACTGTCCTCATAGTCTCGTCAAGGTACAGTGTTTTTCAAAACTATTCAAACCAGTGCGACAAAATGTTTCAAACCAGCGCAACAAAATGTTTCGTCCCCCCTTCACACAGTCTTTCAAACCAAATGGACAAGTTGTTGTATACAGGATAAAAAGGAAGCCAGTTTAGTTCCGGCCATTTTTCACCCTTGATTGATACTGCAAGACTTTTATCCCAAATGTAGTACCATAAAAGACAATCGTCCAAATTTAACATTTCAGACTATTGAATTCTAATAAAAGTTGGTGTGAAACATTACGCCATTTTGGTTTGAACCATTCTGTTTTCTTGGTTCGAAACATTTTGTCGTGCTGGGTTGAATCTTTTTGAAAAATACTGTAAACATTTGACTCTCACTCACTCAGTCTCACTATCATACAGTATTTTTCAAAAGTATTCAAACCAGCACGGCAAAATTCAACAAGCCAATAATTATCAAAAAGTTTCGTTCCGTACCTCTTTGCACAATCTTTCAAACCAAATGGCTTAATGTTTTACACCAACTTTTATTAGAATTCAATATTCTGATATCTGAAATCTGGACGATTGGCTCATATAGTACTATATTTGAAGTACTATATTTGGGACAGAAATCTTGCAATATTAATCAAGGGTCAAAAACGGAACGAAACTGAACCGGTTTCATTGTGTTGAGAATGAGCAATGACTGATCATTTTAGAAATGGAAGGCGCGCTCTTACAAAGTACAGAGTGTGCTTCACCTTCCTTTGGTGATTCTTGATGAAGGTTCAGCTCCAGTATGAAAGATGTTGAAGAAGGTCTAGTAGAGTTCCTAGACTATATAAGTTCGGACTCTTGCCATAATCCTAGTGTTAATTAATCAATCAGAATATCGTCTGAGACGAACATACAAAGATGTCCTCTACTCCCAGACCCCCAGACCCACCAGGAACAAATCTCGTGTAATTCCCCAAGTATACACTATACACTTATTTAGATGAGACTATGAACTTTATCATGGCTATTGAAAGGACCACCTGATGTGCCCGTGTTAAGCGCACATGACGAGTTAAGTAATCTTCACATTATTGTCTTGCATATAACAACTAGTTACAATTTCTATAATCATTCATACTGTATTGGTTTTGTTAGATCCACCATAGGCAGGGCCCTGCCTATGAAGGTATTATGAAGCCTCTCAGTCCGATTGTTACAATGGTGATACGGCGTTTGGCCATCTATGCACGAAGTGCTCCGATGGGTCCTTTCGAATATTCCAGAACAATCCTTACCATTGTTCTGGTAGAGAGTTTTTCGGTTCCACGTTTCTCTCAAAGGAATATGAGCCACTCCGATTCCTCTTTTGAGGAACCATCAACGAATATAAGAAGCTAGGCATAGATGTATTAAAGAACATAACAGTATTTGTTTGTTTTAATTTTGCTAGTGTGGTTTGAATCGTTTTGCTGTGCTGGTTTGAACCATTCTGTCTTCTTGGTTCGAAACATTTTGTCACGCTGGTTTGAATACTTTTAAAAAACACTGTATACAACTGTAAGTGTTGAACTCGAGGAATCAGTACACCTGGGCGTACCGCATGTTCATGTGACTACATACAGATGAAACAATGCTGGGTATTGTTGAAGAGAGGCTTGTTTCTAGCTTAGTCTCTCTGAGCTTTCTTCTAGCTCTCGTCTAGTGATTGTCTAGTGATTGTCTAGTGATTACTAGTGATTGTCTAGTGATTACTAGTGATTGTCTAGTGATTACTAGTGATTACTAGTGATTATTAGTGATTGTCTAGTGATTACTAGTGATTATTAGTGATTACTAGTGATTATTAGTGATTGTCTAGTGATTGTCTAGTGATTACTAGTGCTCATCTAGTGCTCATCTAGTGATTGTCTAACTCTGGTAATTCTCTCAGGAAAAGATAATGTGGCTAAGAGTTTTGGTGTTGGAAACAGATGGAGCATATAAGAATGGATGCGAATATTCTTATAACAAATCATCGAAACAGCTGTGTTAAGATATAACGATCTCCAAGTATATTTAGATACTTATAAGAAGCAAGCCAGATGAATATTGAAGCTCCTCAATTAAGAGATTTGTTGGAAAACAACTTGATAACTGTTCCAGCTTATGGGAGTGTATACTACAACTCTCAACTGTAAGGACTTAACAGTGAGAGGTTCCTGTTAGTCTGTTAGTTTTTATATTGAACGTATTCCTTGTATCATAAAGTATATTATAATATGTATTGAACGTAGAATAGCCGAGGAACTCCCTTGTTAGTTCAAGTGCTAGTTCAAGAACTAATATTGAAGCAGACTAATGCTCACTAATTTTTAGTACCCAATATTCGTATTTTTTCGCACACGAGCATTAAGGACCTAAAATGGGACCAGAAATCGGACCATAATAACAATCACGAAACAATTGTGAAACAACCATAAAACAATTGTGAAACAACCATAAAACAATTGTGAAACAACCATAAAACAATTGTGAAACAACCATAAAACAATTCAGAATGAAACAATTGTGAAACAACTCTGAAACAACCATAAAATAATTCTGAAACAATTCTGAAACAGATTTGACCATAAGATTTGATTGGTCAGTGATTACACAATTGTGTATACAAAGACTACATTGTCTTTACATACTGTCGTGTGACCTGAAAAGTGTTATGATCTACAAAACACATATTACCACGGGTCTTTTCTAATGTAGTCAGTGACCAGGTAATTTAGTAACTACGTAAGCAACTTGAATGGCAATGACGATCCATTGATCTATTTAGATGAGCCCAAGCACACCAGGTGCACCTAGACAGCATACTTCTTGGTCCACTCGCGCGCGTTGGTCTCGTACTTGGCTCTGTCCAGCTTGTACACGTGAGCAATCTCCGGCACCAAAGGATCATCGGGGTTTGCATCAGTCAATAACGAACAGATCGACAAAAGCACCTTGGAGATGGTGAGTGCTGGCGACCATTGCTCCTTCAAGATATCTAGACAGATGGACCCGGACCCGTTGATGTTAGGATGGTAAATCTTCGTGGTGAAGTTGACCTTAGGGGCCTTGAAGGGGTAGTCTGTGGGGAAGTGAATCGAGAGGAAGAACACTCCGCCGGCGTAAGGCGAGTCTGGAGGGCCCATGATCGATGCTTGCCAGTGGTACAAATCATCTCCAACGGGGCCTGCAGAGCACGACGATGGTGGGTCTCTATTGGTTAGTATCTGTGAATGTCATTAGCAGCAACAGCTGTCGGAGATTTCCATCTCCACCTACTTCTCTTAGCCTAGACCTGGATCTGATGTGGACCTGAGCCAATCAATGTCCAGATCCGATCCGTCCAGATCGGACCTATTAACTCCGGTCTTGACTTAAACTGGTCCACAACTCAGCTCTAGACGTCCTTCGATCTTCGCCCTAACCCTGACCTTCATTTGGTTCAATTTGGCCGTGAACAGTTCTCGGGGGTTGGATCTCCATCAAATTGACGACCAAATTGCGGCCAAGGAAGGTCAAGGAACGCCAAAGAAGGAACGGACGCGTGGAGAAGGAGGTGAGGAAGGAACGGCGATTTTCGGTTCTCCCCACATTTAGCCGCTGGCTTACTTAATCAACATACCTTCCTAAGTCGAGCAACTCTTTGTTAATACGCTTTAAGGACATTTGGGGCTATTATGGTGTGAATTATCTATGGAAGAAAAAAAGTGAGGCAAACTCTCGGGAAAAAATCCGTTGCGAATCAGCAATACCGCCTGAGGCTCGGTACTGCACACAAGACACCTTCCTCTTGTTCTTCCCACCCTTTTTTTCTGCCCGGTTTTCGAGTTCTTTTACCTTTCCCGAATTAGGAAAGTGTTAGAATCGTTAAATGGAGTTATGCTGTGAAAATTTGGGAGCTAAGGTGGAATTTATAAAAAAATTTGGGAAAAACAAAATAAACTATCACGTGATACCGCGTCACATGACCTTCCATGGAATGCTGCGAATTCCTTTTGAGTGGATCCTGAACCGCTGCAAAGACAAGGAAGTTTTGTATGGAGTTTGTGGTACGTTTGAAATACCCGGGGGGCAAGGGCTCCTAAAGCTATTGTCTTACTAGTGTTACACGAGCGTTTCACGAGCGTTTCAGGTGTGTTTCATTGTTCATGCATCATTGTTTCACCCAGTTGAGGCCAACGCCACCACGCAAACGCCACCGATGAACGATTAAGCTCCAATAAAACCATTTCTTTTTGATGAAAAGATAAGTTTAAGTCACGTGAAGCACTCCAAAATGATCCGGGTTAAGGTCACGTCAACGCCACGTGAACCGTTTTGGATGGTCATGTGATCCAACACGTGAGATTAATCATGTGTAATACTTACACGTGATATTCACTCACATAGCCGTGTCTCACATGACATATGCACACATGCTAAAATGCACGTGATAATATCACGCGTTTCTCACGTGCACTTATCCGCATCACCACCGAGATGCTTGTGGAGCTACAACATCAAAAATACTGCTGTGTTTAAAGCCATGGTGGATTCCAGGCTGGGTAAAAACCCCCCAAAAGCTATGGGTGCGAAACTACCGGGGCAGGTGACCCCCGAGCCGACCCAGTGTCACTTCGGAGTTCTCAACTCTTTCCCCGAAATCGGCCAGATCAATGCCCGCTTCAAAGCTACCCGAAAATCGAGGGAAGGGTGTCAAACATGCAAATTCCGAAAAAAAAAGTGTGATGACAAGAAGCCTGTATGTAGTGACTGCCAGAGACTAGGCAAGGAGTGTGTATGGGTGGACTACTCCTCCATGAATAAGGAACAGATCCGGCTGCTACGACAGAAAGTACAAGAGAAGGAACGAAATTTGAAATTGCGCAAGAGGAAGAAGACGGGAGTTTCCAATTCGTCTATCAAAAGTGCTATTGATGGAAAAAGCATTGGTGATGGAAATGGAAAGATAATGGGTGAAAACAGTTTGGGTGGGAGAAAAAGCTTGAATGATGGAGCTGGAAGTGTACTGCTCAGTTCAAGCTCAGAATCACCTGATAAGTTCATCAAAAACGAGAATGTGGATATGAATGGGAAGTATGGTCTAGAAACAGGACTAGAGCAAGGCTTACAACAAGGTCTAGAACCAGGACTAGAGCCAGGCCTAGAACAAGGTGTTGCAATAGGTCCCGCAACAGGTCCTGAATCACATGTGAAACAAGAACTATTATATCCCAGTGCAGCTTTCCCCAGTCCTTCTTTCCCCAGTCAGTCATTCCCCAGTCAGTCTTTTCCCAATAACTCTTCTGGTGACTCACATGCACTCATCAAGCCAAAACCATCACCCATTCCGAATGTTCTAGACCACTTTGGTGGGGCAGACCCCGGGTTTGACAGTCCAATGGTGTTTCAGGAACGACTGTTTGAAGAACCAAACGGTTATTCACATATTAATAGCTATGACGTTAACCATAGACCTGTTTCAGGCAGTGGGCCTGCATCCGACACCGGGTCTGCTTCCATGGACCGGATTGGTTCCTTCTCCAACCTTTTCAAGGCTGCCAATGGTCATGATCTGGAAAGTTCCCTGGCATTTCTTCACTTCCTCAAAGACTTATCCCAATCCAATGCAGCTTCCCCAAAACTCACTATACAAGAAGCTCTGGATCCACAACACCTGGATCAACAAAATCTAGATCCACGAGTCCTGGATCCACAAAATTCAGATCCTCTACAAAGTCTGGCCCCTGGGCCTGTTCTGGTCTTTTCTCCAAATGAGACCTTTTCCAAGCTTCCTTTGCTGCCCATGAAACCAGTGTCCGATGCAGATATCTCATTTAATGGCATGCAGCTTTATGACCTAGCCTCCGGGTTCATGTCATCATATTATCCATCTCCTCGGCCCTCATTATCGCTTTTTCCAGAACTCTGTTCCCGGGATCTTTATCTTTATAATTACTACTGCGAGACGCTCTCCAAGAAAGTGTCAATTGCCCCCTCCACCAACGTGGACTCCAATTCTTATCAAAGAGTGTTTCTTCCGTTGGCCCAAAAGGATAAGGGCGTGATGTATGGGATTTTGGCATGGGCAGGGTTCCATTTGGGGGGAAAATGGATGGCTGAAGGGTCACAATATGCAAAACTAGCAGCTAGTCACCTTAACGACTCGCTAGGGGGAGGGTTCATTGAGGATGAAGCCGTTTTGGAAGCACCGAAGACTCCAAACCTGGAAAATGAAGAGAAGAATGGCCAAATTAACCGCAGAGCTATTGTCAATAAGCTTGCCACACTTCTTATTCTCTGTGGAGCTGAAATATGCAGGGGTGACATCAAATATTGGTCTGTGTTCCTCAAATGGGCAGCCAATCTCCTTAAAATGAACGGTGGTATCTTGAACTTCAACAATAATAAGGAGGAGCATTGGCTCATCTCCAACTTCGCCTACCACGACCTCTTGGCCAGTTCCAATGTGGAGAGAGGCACATATTTTCCTACAGAAGTGTATTCAGAGATTTTTCGGGACAAGGCGGGCATTTCCCGTGGAAACATCAACCCGTTGCTTGGAGTATCTAAATCGCTCTTTAAAGCCATTGGGGATATCAGTCAGTTGCTGCGGGAAGCGAAAAACGGCGATATTGATAAGATTTCGGGTGCCGTAAATGATTATAACACAACAGAGCCCTCCGCGCTTGAGGAGGAACTCGAACCTGCGGCTGGGGGACTTTTGCCGAAGAAAACGGACCCCGAATGGCGGCGCAGGAGGTTTGCCCATATTTCGTTGATTGCAGAAAAAGCGCAGCAGCTTGAAACCATGATCAACGGGCTTAACCCCGAATCGGAGGACCTCGAAAACCTTTCAGAGTCCGATTGGGAGCTCCAGCTCACGTCGTTCGAGGCCCTCAAGTTGACCTGCAAATTGTACCTCCGGCAAGCAGTCTTGAGAACCAACCCATCGTCATTACAGAGCCGAGTTTTGACTTCAAAGCTTATAGACCGCATCGATGCGTTGCTCCATACTTCAGTGCAAGGAGCACTAGTATTTCCGATCTTCATGGCAGGTATCCACTGTGTGTCCACACAAGAAAGGGAACTCATGCGGCAGCGGTTTGATGATTTCATGAAATCTTACGGGCCCTGGAACGTGGTACGTGTGAAGGCCGTGGTGGAGAAGGTATGGATGACTAATTCCATGGGCGACCTTGCAGTGGACTGGAACGAGATGTTGGACGAAATGGGCTGGGAGGTTAATTTTGCATAAACAGAATTCAGGTCAGAATTATCCTGTGATTTTGGTATACATTCACAATACAGTGAGGGCATCATGGTACGAACCTCCGCCCTTCTCCAAGTATGATGACGTTATTTCTGCAAGTGCCATGATGTTCTTTCTCCAAGTGCTATGACGTTATTTCTCCAAGTCAGAGTGAAGTCTCCACTTCGATTTGTATAACCTGAGAAAAAAAGTTGCTTCATAATTAGCTCACTCTATTTGTGGAAACTTTGTGGAAACCCTTCGGCAAAAAGGCGAGCCTTAGGGAGGTTCGTTTCCTTATTAGGGAATACCGACGTATCATGAGTCTACTGGACAAACATGAGTCTGAAATGAGGGTAGTTGTGGTTGCGCGTTTTGGTCGCGCGAATAATGGGTGCAAAATGGCAGGGCCATACATCACTTTTCCAATGCACCATGGACACCAATGCGCCATGGACACCAATGCACCATGGACACGAACGCACTGGACTTTTGTGCCTATATCTACACCTGTTTGTACCCATATGCTTGCTCGTGCATATAAATTGGCGTGTCTGTGCCCCCTCCACCGAAGGTTTAAACGGCCCGCCTCCCCTCCATCCTGTCCTCTCTTCTCCACTTTTGCTAATGACGAGATCCCACTCCATCGCTACCAATACTGCCTACACAGACATCCTCGCTCAGAACCATGAAAGCTACTTGCAATTGCGGAGACAGCAGAGGACCATCTTGAGCCTGGCCCGGACGCCCCGGGTGCGGCGGCGTGAGCTGAACTTGGCCGTGCCGTCGTTTTCCAAGCGCTTCAAGACAAGATACGTGCCTCTTACCAAACGGGTGTTGTTGCACAATGTGCTGCCCAACTCCAAGCTTGGAAGAGAGGCTCTCCACAAGGCGTTTTCTGCCCCCGTGTATCAGTCCCACTTGAACGGCCGCCATAGGCCCCGTCCCGTGGACCAGAAACACGTGTTCCGCTATAAGACGCTCCGGGCCAAGAAACGTCCTGCTGAGTTGCTTCCAAGGCCCCCCACAAGAACCCTGTCGTCGTCGTCGGCTGTGCCAAATACTTCGGTGGAAATGACGGTCTCTTCATCCTCGGTATCGGTATCGGTGCCGGTGATGCCCACATCTCCTGCAGACCCCGTGGCGCTTTGCATCTCCAACATGCCATCGGACCCCGAAGCCATGTCCCAAAGAGTAACGCTTTTTGGCGTTTCCGTCAGCTCGCTGGAAAACACCACGGGAAAGATCTGGTCGTATGCAGAGTACTGGCTCGAAACCTCCAAGGCAGAGCTCAAGAAGTTGAAAGAACCCTTGAAGAAGCAAACCGCTGCTTTGGAGAATGTGGCCCACAAGATGGTCCGGCCCACGTCATCTGGATATAAGAAGGTCCGGGGATACATGCACCGGGATGCTCATAAGCCCCATTTCCCCCACGTTTTTAGCACTGTGTTCCGGGGCAATGCTCCCAAAGAGGTTCACCCCGATGCAGACCAGATGCAAGTGGATGATATGCCCACGTCCGAAACGACTCAGGCCCCTCAGGCTCCACCTGCCACTGGGGCCAGTTCCGAGCAGTTATCCATGGTACAGAATTCCCGCAATATGTTGGCGGTGCAAAAGTCCCAGGAAACTTCTTCGTCGGCGTGTGGTTCTAGTCATTCCGAGACGGACACATGTGTGGTGTGCCAATTCTTGGAGCGGGCCAACTTGCAACGGCAAGAGCTTTATGATACCGAGCTGCGTCTGGGCAGCATGGAGGACTCGTTCATGGTGAAGTCGGCTCCGGGTAGGATGATTGCAGGGATGCCTGTACCTGGTCCTGTACCTTTGCCAATGGAGCCTCTGATCCTGCCTCGTGAAGCTGGCATTGTTCTTATTCAGCAGGTTCTCGAGTACTTGAAGTCTACAGGCAATGGCCTTGGACTTAATGGTAATGGGCTTAACAATATGAACGGTAATGGGCTTGAAATGGCAATGGGCTTGAATGGTTTGACTATGGGGAACCTCAACATGACTTCGAGCAATATCAACATGTCTTCAAACATGACAAACATGACAAACATGACAAACATGACTTCGAGCAATATCAACATGCCTAACAACATGTCCAACAACATGACTCTGAGTAACATCCACATGTCTTCAAACAACATGACTCTGAGTAACATCAACATGTCGTCCAGCAACATGGGAAACACTTCTGCTTTCGAGCTGTACTTAAAAACCCTGGGTTTCCAGTACACAGCATCGCCCGGCAAAATGGTGCGGAGGTCCAGCGCCTCCAGCATCCGTCTGTCCAAGCACCTGGTGGCCCATGAGCCTGCTTTGGCAGCTTTGATCAAAATGCTCCTTGAGACGTTGCAGAGTCTCCCCAGTGCCCCAATTAATGCCCCCAGCCATACTCCCAGTACCGGGCTCAATGGCTCTGGCATATCACAAATGAATGTACAAAATGTGCAGAGTCTTCCAAGCAACCAAACTGGAAGTGGGTCGTCCAGCTCGCTGGATACAGCCATTTCGGAAACCAACCCTGAGGCCAGCTTCAATAACCAGATTGTTCCATCCATCTTCGGCTGCAACTACCTTGTGTTATCGCCGATCCTGTCGTTTGACGGAACATTCAACGACGAATCGCCCGAACCCATTGAAAACGATTGTGGTTTTTTAGACTTGCGCTCAGGGCCATCCAGACTACTAAAACAGGTGCGGTTCATTGTGGATGAAGAGTTCAATGCCCAGGATACGCTGATCTCATGGTACCCCCAGTCTGGTAATACGTTGGGTCTGATTCCCGACTCAGAGCTCCAGGGCTACTTGATGGAGCTTGGAGGGTCAGACGAGACACTTGTGTTGCAGAGTGCAAGTGTACATGATACCTTGGGCGATAACGACAACTTCAGCGAGTTTGGCTACCAGATGTTGGCTTCGGGCAACATTGCCTTTGCCAGCGAGGAGCTGCTTGACTCGGGCTACTTCACCGCCAGGTCTTCCAAGAGCTAGTTATAAGGTAATTACTATTTTTAGTAATTGTTTTTGTAGTAAAAGTTAAAACCAAAACGTCTAGAATTTGGAAAACATTGAATAGATGCTTGGAGATAGGTCTTTAGAAATTAAAAGACTGGAAGTTAGACTTGAAACATTGTCACTAGAAGTGAATGTCTTCTGAGCTGGAAGCTCCCGATGCAGGTAAACCATTAGAGTTGGAAAAGGTCTTTAGGTCAGAAGAAATACTACTATATGACCAATTCACCAAACGGCCCAGCAATTCACCAAACGTCTCAGCAATTCACTTATAATGATCATTGGGTATCATGAAATCAATCAAGAGACAATCAACACTCCTGAATAATATTTCTCTATTCCTTTCCTTTTCTTAAGAGTTACCCTCGATTCAAAAGTTTTCTATCTGTTCAATGAATTCTTCATGGAATTGACTCCTGACTTAAATCTTCTGAGGGTTCTTGTGGTTTGGACTTCCGAGTATATTGCCACCATTTAGACATTGGCACCTGTACTAGCAGAGTTTCCGTCTGACCAACCGAATACAACCTAGTCGTCACAAAATTGGTACCCAAAAGAGTAGTAGCAAAGTCTCCCATGACGAGATTGCTATTGCTAATGCCACAGTTCTGAGTATGAACCGAAGGGTGAAAGTATCAACATTCGTGGTATCATCCCCAACCTCTTTCTTCGCCAACCCCTTTCGTCACATCATCCCTAACCTCTTTCTTCGCCAACTCCTTTCTCCGCCAACTCACCAATCGAAGGACCGCTCTCTTTATTTGGCATTACCTCAGTATCATATGGTTTGATTGGTGGATCAATTTTCGCTCTCGCCGGATTCTCGTGCGCCCTTCTTCACTCGGAGTACTCAGTGAAGTTACGCAGTCGCACGCTACATTTTGGCTGCAATTTCTGCCCTCACCCTCTTCCCCAGTGACAGATGTTCCTACCGCATTCCAGCTCCACGAGGATATATTAAAGTTGTTGCAGTTAAAATGTTCGTAATTGAAGTTTCACGGTAACTATTAATTTAGTTATTTCCACCTCCTTTGGGAGGTATTACTTTGAGTGAATGAAAGTGTTCAAGTGTTCAAGTGTTCAAGTGTTCAAGTGTTCAAATGTTCAAATGTTCAAGTGTTCAAAGCAGACAACGCTTGAATCCTATAGCATGCAATAACAAAATAACATGATGTTGGATTTGTTTACTATACTTCTTCACTACTACTTTGAAACAGCAAAAAGTGAAAAGCCATTGAATGAGTGGAAGAAAAAATGGTGGTACTAATGTTAATGGTATTAGTCTAAAGTAAAAAAAATAGTTTATTGTGGTGCTCCTCCAAAGTAGTAGTGAGGTATTGAAAGTCAATGGTGTCTAAATACTCAGTCTCAACCAGTACAGTGTAGTACGCGGTATGGTACAGTGGGTATAGTGTGTATAATGTAGTACATGGTACAGTGAGTATAGTGTGTATAGTGTAGTACGTGGTATAGTGTAGTACATGGTATAGTGTAGTACGTGGTATAGTGTAGTACATGGTATAGTGTAGTACGTGGTATAGTGTAGTACATGGTATAGTGTAGTACATGGTATAGTGTAGTACATGGTATAGTGTAGTACGTGGAGTGCAGTAGATGAAGATTTGGTTTAGCTATTGACATAGTAGGTGACAATGTTATGAGTAATGTCAATAAGGCCCTCAGACTTTGGACTAGAGAAACCTAATAATAAGTGTAGTAGTCTAGTGTAGTGTAGTAGTGCGGTATAGCTCAGTCTTAATAATTATTGTGGTGCTCTTCCAAAGTATACAATAATAGTTTATTGTGGTACTAGACCCACTCTAATAATTCTACCAGATGGTCATGATGTGGGTTACTTTTAGGGGTGTTAAACTGTACTGACTAAGTTACATTATTGACTACACGACCTAATATTACACTATATTGCTACTCTACATATCCAATTACGGAAGACGTTGGAATGTTACAGGCTGAAAAATGGTATGGACTAAAAATGGTATGGACTAAAAATGGTATGGACTGAAAATGGTATGGACTGAAAAAAGGCAGATTGAAAAATTTTACAGACTGAAAAAGGTTACAGACTGAAAAATGTCAAAGAAGCTAAATGTGAGCATATACTAGTGATGTTTGCCATGGCAAAATACATTGAGAATCCTAAAGTTATAACTTTGAGAGAAACGTGGCATCGCAATGCCATCATTGTATGAAGTGTTACAATGGCCAATGTATATGAAAAAGTACTATGATGACCAATGTATATGAAAACGTACTATGATGACCAATGTATATGAAAAAGTACTATGATGACCAATGTATATGAAAAAGTACTATGATGACCAATGTATATGAAAAAGTACTATGATGACCAATGCAAACTCCGTATCACAGCCATCATAGTACTGCGTACAACGATGGCATGGCCATTGTAACAACCGGACAGAGAGGCATGCCTATGGTGGATCTAACACATTCCTGTATATTTCAAAAGCAACTTTTATCCATTACTCGACCATTGGAAAAATTTAATATGGGGATCCAGAAACCCAATGATTTTGCGTAATAAAAAAGCATAAACTTTATAAATTTGGAGAAGCATGAACTTTATAAATTTGGAACTTCGAAATTTTTGGTTCAAGGTTTTTCACCAGTTACAAACTTTTGTTGCCATCATTTAAGTTTTATTCTGCTGTAGTTCGATTCCGTATGACGCTAAGAAATTGATGTCGCTAAGAAATTTATGACGCTAAGAAATTGATGACGCTAAGAAATTGATGTCGCTAAGAAATTGATGACGCTAAGAAATTTATGACGCTAAGAAATTGATGACGCTAAGAAATTGATGTCGCTAAGAAATTGATGACGCTAAGAAATTGATGTCGCTAAGAAATTTATGACGCTAAGAAATTGATGACGCTAAGAAATTGATGTCGCTAAGAAATTTATGACGCTAAGAAATTGATGTCGCTAAGAAATTGATGTCGCTAAGAAATTGATGTCGCTAAGAAATTGATGACGGCGTGAAATGGGACATATAGCAGGCGACGAAAATTCTTATATATAAAGAGATTTCGAAAAAGCACTTCGATAGTTTAAATAAAGATAAAAATAGAAGTGATTGAAAAGATAATTAAAGGTGTTTAAGTATAGGATATTGTTGTTGATCAATTAAATGACGGATCTAGATTAAGAGCGTGGTTAGTAAAGCCCATACTTAGCAGTTTTCTATTCCACTATTCTTCTATACCGTATTACCTTATCACCTTATTACCTTACCACTGTTAGATCCGCCATAGGCAGGGCCCTGTAAATGAAAGTAATGAAAATAATATGAAGCCTCTCAGTCCGGTTGTTACAATTGCCAGGTCATCATTGTACGAAATACTATGATGGTATTCGTGCTATAATACCATTCGTACTATGATGGTATTCGTACTATAACGGCTATTCTATAGCATTCTGGAATAATCCTTACTATTGTTCTGGTGAAGAGTTTTCGGTGCCACGTTTCTCTCAAAGTTATATAAGCCGCTCCAGTTCCTCTCTTGAGAAACCATCAACGAATAAAGAATTAGTTAGGCATAAATGTATTGAAGAACATAACAACCACCACTCTGCTATACTATTAAACCTTATATTACTACTCCACTATACCAGATTACCTTACCACCACTATGCTGCTAGACATTATTTACTGTTAGATTTTGTAAGAGTAGTTCTCTACCAATCGGGGATTGAGACCACTTGACTAGTTAATCTCTGAGTCGGTTGGTCGATTCTACACCTCTTTTAGTTCACCGTTATTATGGATTACTCTCCTGTAGAGTATTTAAATATGGCCAATTCTTCCTGAGGAAGCCCCAACGAATATAATTTCTAATGAGTATAAATATACTACTCTGCTACTCTGCTACTCTGCTACTCTGCTACTCTGCTACTCTGCTACTCTGCTACTCTGCTACTCTGCTACTCTATTACTCTACTACTGTAATACTGTAATACTGTAATACTGTAATACTGTAATACTGTACTACCCCTCCTTCATATATTGCTTCAATTGGATTGAATTAATGGTGTTTGTGTATTTGTAGTAATTGATGTCTTGTTTGGTATACTTTATTTTATGATAAACTGAGTATTCTCTTGAATTGTGACAAATCGAAAATATCACAAATCAATCGAGAATACCACAAACCACTTCGAAAATTCTCACCAACCATTAATGTATGGTGGATGCCATGACGTATTACAATATCGATTCATTTACATGCTATAGAATGATGGGTCTAGTCCTTAGACTTTTTCTTCTTCTTCTTTGGCGACTCGTCGTCATCGGCCTTGCGCTTCTTTTCCTTCTTCTCTTCCTTGTCCTTCTTGTCCTTCTTTTCCTTCTTTTCCTTCTTCTCCTTCTTTTCCTTCTTCTCCTTCTTTTCTTTCTTCTCCTTCTTGTCCTTCTTCTCCTTCTTGTCCTTTGGCTCTCCGGCAACTGGCTCCTCCTCGTCCACAATGTCCATGGAGTCTCCGACCAAAGCCAAGGCTTCCTTGATGGCATCAGAATTCTTCATTGGCGCAGATCCGGTGTCGTAGAAGTTCAATCTGTCCTCAACCTGCTTCTTCAATATCTGACCGAAAGCCGTGGTGGGCTCGTCAGAGTAGTTATCGATTCTAGAAGCAATCGAACACTTATTGGCCAAGTATCTGGAGATTCTTCCCTTATTCTTGGTCGAGGCCTTGCCAATGAACGACGAGTGGTAGATCAACCCGTACTTTGGTGTGTTACCCTTGGTCTTCAACGCTCTGAACAACGCCTTTTCGGCTCCCAAAATCTGCACCGTAGAAGCGGCTTGCTTAGACAAGTTGGTTAAAGATCCGGCGTGCGAGATCAATCTGGCTCCCACAACCTCTCCAATCAACGTCGACAAGTTGGGTGCAACCGTGTGCATCTTGTCCGTCAAGTATTGGTACAACTTGGTTCTGTACTCGGAAATCGACACCACTCTCTCGGCGAACGTCGACACGTTGAGCATATCTAGCTCGGAGATATCTTGTCCCATGGAGATCTTGGCGTTGTCAATGATTCTTTGGGCAATGGCCGAGTCGTCGTTGAACAAAGCTGCCACGTCGTGCACGTCCTCATCAGTCAAGTTGGCCTTGTCCTTAATCAAAAGCGCAAGTCTGGCATAAGTGTAGTTGTCAGGAACAATCTTGGCCAATTCTGGGAAGTGCCATCCGTACCACTCCTTGACTCTCATGGAGAAGGTGTTGATGTCCTTGTCCAACTGGTCTAAAAGAGCAATGGCCTGGATGATGTGGTTGTCGTTCTTTTGCACGGAAAACTTCACCTTGGCTCTGGAGAAGGCGTGTCCCAATCCCAACTGGGCTCTCTCAATGTCTCCCTCCTGCAAGTCTTTAAAAAGACGGGAGCCGTGGACACGGATACCTCTCAAGAAGTCCTGGGCAACTTCGTTGGAGATGCAGTCTACGTATGGGAAGTATTCCTTGATGGATGGACCCAAGTTCTTATCGGAAACACCCAAGGTGACTCTGTCCTTCTTGGAGGGCTTTGGGAGGTTCAATTCCAAAATAGACTTCAAGTAGTCACTGACCAAACCCTCAGAAATGTCGTTGGCGTTTTCCAAGGCTTGTGCAGCACCCTTGAAAGGAGCAAACGACACAAGCTCCACCATCTTGGAGAACTTGGAAAAGTCCAGAGAAGCTTCTTGGACTTCCTTCAGTCTCACAGAGATGTCATCCTGCTGGATCAAAACTTTGAAAATGGCGAAACCAGTGGCTTCTTCGAAAAGAAGATAGTCGAGACCGCCCATTGTAGTTAATAGAAGAGGTGCAACTGAGAAGACTTGAGAAGTTTTTTTCTGAGCGCATCATCGGGGGTGTGCACACTAAAATCTCAGTGTATTGTTCTCGGCACGACCTCGAGATGCCGCCATTTCCCCCAACCGCTCCAACTGCCACCAACTCCAACAGCCCCACCAATCGTCCATAATCCAGACATTGCAAAACTCCAAATGTCTATCAGCCAGTTACTCAGACATGTCTTAATATATTCTCTGAATATACAAATCTTCGGCTTTGGTATAAAACTCACTACCGAAATAATCGCAAAACAGAGGAGTAGTTAATCCATGCAAGAGCTCAGAAAGGACATCGAAAAAAAAAAAAGAGAAATTGTAATGAGTCAGAAAAGTAGGGGGCTGAAAATGGTGGGGAAAAAGAAGGGAAATACAAGGGGGAGGCGCTCTTTTATAGACGAAATGAGCATGGCTGCAAAAGCGCTCAGGGGCGATCACAAACACAAATACAGTCTGTATAAATATGCGCGGACCCCCCCCAATGCGCGCCGCTACATCACTACCCTATTCTTACAGCCAATTTTGGCCATACAACAAGTTGAAGCAACATACAGCTGCACTGCACTAGTGTATACAAACACATGTTTACACGAACGTTTGCAGGGAGGGTGATTCCCAAAAGGGGCGTTAAAACGCTCAATATGGACTGGAAGCCCATCAAGTCTTCGGTGACCAATCTCGCCAGAGCAGAAAACCAAGCTAAGTCACCTATCTTCCGAAAGGTGATGTTTGGTCTCATGATTGCCATGCCGGTGATAAGTTTTGGCTTGGGATGCTGGCAAGTGAAGCGGTTGCGGTGGAAGGTTAACCTTATCAAGAAATCGGAACATATGCTAGCCGCAGAACCGCTCGATGGGCTCCCCGCCGAAATCGATCCTTCGATGATCAAGGACTTTGAGTTCCGGCGCTTCAAAGTCCGGGGAACCTTCAATTATGATCAAGAGATGTTCTTGGGACCCAGACTCCGCAACGGAGAGCTCGGGTACTTGGTGGTAACGCCCTTTATAAGAAGCGACGGCGGCAAGCCCATTTTGATTGAACGGGGATGGATCGATAAGAACCATGTGATTCCTCAAACTCGTAGCAAGGGCTACTTGTCGCATTTGGCCATGCCTCAGGGTGAAATAACCATCCTGGGAATGCTCCGGTGCATGCCCCAGAAGTCGTATTTGCAGTACGACCACGAGGAGGGTTCGAGACTCTTCTTCGTGCCGGATGTGGAGGCCATGGCCGAGCAGTCCGGCTCTTTGCCTGTTTATGCTCAAATGATGTACTCGTTGAAAGACCAACCGGAATGGATGGGACCGGAGGAGTATAAGAAAAAAGAGGAAGAGTCGAAAGGCCGCTGGTTTTTCAAAGCAAGTCCAAAGCAAAGCCTGGACCACTTGCCAACATCCACTGAAGACTCCACTTTGGAATGGCAGGAATCGGAGTTCATCCAGAAAGGTGTACCCATCGCGGCCGTGCCAAAGGTGACCTTCACCAACAACCACTTCCAGTACTTGATCACGTGGTTTGGTGTTTCGATTGCCAGCACGGTTCTATTGGCTCTTATGTTCTATAAGAAACAAGGCCTTGGCAGTGCAGAAAAAGTCATTGCTGCCAAGAAGAAAGACATGGCCAAGAACATTTAGATCTGTATATATTATCATGGCAAATAAATTATCCTGTAAATATCACACCCTAGCCTATAGAATCCTCACTAATCAAAATGAGGTATTTTTCTTAGACGCAGGTCTGGATTGAGAGTCTATAGTATTCATTAATTCAGTTACTTAATATCTATGGCTATCTGGGGCTGGAGTAGATGAACCCCCGGAATTGGCGGAAGTCACGTGAGATGCACGTGCACAATCTATACATTCAGTAACTGCCTCCACACCAAAGATATAAAGTTCTAAAGCAGATATGTAAGCGACGAAATTCGGAAGAACCTGAAAAGTTTAAAACTGCCTCAAAGTAAATTTCAGGGGACAGGATGAAATGACCTAAGTCAAGAGGTCGGAACTGGATATAAGCCCCGGAATTGCCTATTTGGGACAGAGAGAAGAGAGAGGTCACGTGACGTGTTCATGAATTGTGATTAAATCTACCCACCCAACATATTCACGAGTTCAGGAAGCTTAAATGAGAAAAAAATTATCATGCTTTTTATACAATTAAGAGGATAGTGAAGGTTAGAACAGTTAGGAATATGTTGGTCCTGCATATAAATACCGGAACTAATTAACCATATCGACAAAAGCATAAGACGTTTGTCTTAGTTGATGTAGAGGACTAGAAGTATAAATGCTATTTTCGTTCCGTTATGACAAATGTGTAACTATTAATCTATAGTCAGTGAATTCTGTACAGAGACAGAAACAAAAAAAGATGTACATGAACACCAATGAAACAAAGATGAAACATGAAACAAAGATGAAACATGAACACCAATAAAACATGAAACAGATGAACATGAAACACATATGAAACATCAGTAACACTTCCTTATCAGTGAAATCATTATGGATTCTGCATCGGAACTTACAGGAATATACTGACAAGACCAAACATCAACACCACAAGCAGAAGATCACTTATCACAATAGAAGCGCCACCCCAGTACACCAAAAGTGTATTCACTAGAGGCTGGTAAGCATTGGCAGGAGGAAACACCGCAGAAGCCATAGACAAAAGCTTGGAAATCAAGTTATTGGAAGAGGCCACGCTTAAAAGACCCTTGGAAGACATTAAGTAATAGTAGGCGGAAACAAAGGCGATTTCGGCGGAGACGAAGGAGCGGGAGTAAGTGCAGGACATGGTGGTTTGGGTTCGGATATAGGCATAAGCAGATGAGCGGAACGACGGCTGAGTATAGTAATGGTAGGCGAAAATAGACACGTGAGTCATAAGGCGAATCATGGTAAACCGTGCATCAAGCTGTTTTTGCTGGTATTGTTGGTAAGCCACCATATTAGATTGGGGTGCATTATATGCAGGATCCCCAGGAATATCAGCATTTTCACCCACTGCTTTCATCATATTGGCAAAAAAATCGCCAGTTTCGGCTTGTGTTCCATTTTGGCCATTGGAACCACTGAAGATCTGTTTTAACAATGTGTCCATATCCAATTCTTCAGGGTCCGAAACTCGGATTGGGTGTGAAACGGATGAGATATCAGGACCCTCCGGATCGTCATGATCAGAATTATTCAGGGAGTTCAGGCCCAAATTCGTAGCACTCAAATTCACTTTTTGATCTTGTTCTGGTTGAACTGGTCTTACAGTTTCTGGTGCACTGTTCATTCCAATATCAGTAGCAGTGGACATTGCAACGGGTTCCGGAGAAATAGCCGAATTTGGGGCATTTCCCGCTTCATTTCCTATTTGGGGAATTCCCGTTCCTATTTGGGGAATTTTGGTGGGTCCACTTTGACCATTTTCTGTTTCTCCAGTATTCGGTACTCCCTGGTGTGTTTTCTCTGCTGGAGACTGGGGAACAGACCCGTTGTTAAGGATTTGATTCAACCGACTAGATGCATTTCCGTGCGCCAACTTGGCCTGTCTACGCTCCCTCAAAATGCGTTTCTTTTCCTCGGCCAGTATTTCGCTCATGGGTGTAGTTTTTGGACTGGATGGTTGGTGGTTGGTGGTTGGTGGTTTGGGTCTGGTGTCTGGGTGCGAGTGGTTGGTGCACTTGGTCTGCTCACTGGTCACGTGTATGGCTTCGCACCACCTGCAGTCACTATAACCTACTGACACTACTGGTTACTATAGCCTACTGACACTACTGGTTACTATAGCCTAGTGGTTATTACTGGTTCCTTTTACTGGTCACTATAGTCACTTTAAAACACTGGATCCTATATACTACTCGATACTATATACTGATTACTGGTCACTATAGATACTGGCTACTGGTTATTACCGGCGGTTACTATTACTGACTACTATATACTGCTGGTTACTACAGATACTGACTCATATAGAGACTGCTGGTCAATATTACTGTCAACTATTACTGACTACTATATATTGCTGGTCACCATAGTCCTTTTAAACTACTGGATCTTATCTACTACTGGTCACTATAGATACTTACTGCTGGTCAACTACTGCTGGTCAACTACTGCTGGTTACTTACTACTGCTTACTATAGATACTGATTACTTACTACTGCTTACTATAGATACTGATTACTTACTACTGGTGACTTACTACTGGTGACTTACTACTGGTGACTTACTACTGATTACTTACTACTGGTTACTTATTACTGGTGTCTTACTACTGGTTACTTATTACTGGTCACTATATTTACTGGTCACTAGAGATACCGATTACTATATACTACTGTATATACTACTGGCTACTTCGGATCTATATCTAGGATTATAGACACATTGGTTACTACTGAGTGCTATAATATACTACTGATTAGCACTGGTGATACTATACTTCTGGTTACTACTGTTTAGTTTGGATTTCACATCTTGGACCATTGACATTGGTTGCTGACTACTTACATCTATAGGATTATAGCACTGGCTGTTACTGACTACTATAGATACTACAGAACTACGGGTTACCACTGATTACTATAGTCAAGTATACTACTGTGTATAGTACCGGTCACTATCTACTACTGGTTGTTTCGGTTCCATACACTGGGACTATAGTACTGGTTATTGCTACACTACAGCTATTACCAACTACTATAGACTACAGGACTATAGACACTATAGCTATTGTTGAACACTATAGACTACAGGACTAAAGTACTACTGGCTATAGAACTCTAGACTGATACTGCTGGTTAATTTGGATACTTTGAGAAAGACTGATTGGGATAAATACTAAGGACTACGTTGGTTCTGCTTACTCATACTATTGACTACTATAATTCGGATTAAAATTCCTATAGGGCTACAGATTGACGGTACTTGACCTGGAAAACCGAATTACTATAGTTACTGAGAAACTGCGATACTCATTACTATAGACTATTGATACTATAGGACCAGGATACAGGACCAAGATACAGGACCAAGATACAGGACCAGGATACAGGACAAAGATACAGGACTACTGATACTATAGTCCAAGATACAGGAATCCTGATACTGGTGATACGGAGATACTGAGACTACTGGTTACTTCAGATTATCAATACTCGAGATACCCTGGGCTTTACTGGTGAAGATTCTACAGACTACAGATCATAGGCTATAAACTATAGACTACAGACTACAGACTATAGACCACAGACTACAGACCACAGACTACAGACTACAGACTATAGACCACAGACTACAGAATACAGAATACAGAATATAGACTACAGACTATAGACTAGTCCTGGTCTTTTCTGAATATTCTTGGACTGCTGGTGACTACTCAAACTATAGATCTTCCCCCGATCCTATAGGACAAAGATACGATAGTCCATTACTGGTCACTACATTTCACTGCTGGTCACTATAAAGACTAAGACTTTAGCATTACTGGTTATTACAGGTACTATAGGACTACGATACTGGTTACTACAGATACTATAGGACTACGATACGGAGGACTTGATACTGAGGACTTTATACTAAGGACTACGATACTAAGGACGAAATTGCTCATACAACATTAGTACTTGTTACTATTGTTACAGATACTACTTGGTACCGACACCAGAGACGATATAAGTGAGATGGAGAAACGGTTGGGGTACCACGAGCAGCTCCGGCGAGACCAGATCATGAACCTGCTTTTGAACCGGGACTATCTCTTGGTGATGGCTCTGCAACAGCAAAAATCTGTTCTGCAGGTAAAGTACGAGCTTCTCCTCAAGCTCAAGGAATAGACAAATGGATGGAAATGGCTTGGTGTTTGTACTTTACTTTGGGTAGTGCACGACCCAGATATGGAACTCCAGAATATTGGGTGGACCTGAAGTTTTGGGCCATCAGGGTCATCATTTCCGTGGGCTACAAGGATAAGACGTAGTGTTTTGCCGATGTCCGTATTTTAAGCCTACGCTGTCTAATCCTAACAATGTCCATTCCATTATGCCACTACTCTACCATCATTGCACTTGGTACCAGGATGAAATGTGATGAACTCGAGGTACCAGGAGGGAATATGGAGAGTTTTCCCCGTTTGAACCTAGCAACACCCATTGACTAGGCGACGCCGTTGTCAAATACTCAAATGGCTCAGATTCCTCCTTCTGAACTCAAACAAAAAAAAAACTTACTAAACAGAGTACCAGAAGTAACTCGAATCTAGCAATACGTGTCTCACACGAACCGTCCAGTAATTGAACCTACAATGACGGACCAATCGTGAGCCTGCCACCCTCTGTTGGTGAATACACCTTTGTTGGTAAATACACCTTTGTTGGTACATATACCTTTGTTGGTAAATACACCTTTGGGTAGCCACTGGGTAAATGTCGATATAGAGGTGTAACCCAAAGTGTTACATTATGCTCAAACGATGGCTAAAGTATATATTAGTCATGCATCCAACTTTATCAATCACCATACTATATGAATAGTCCAGTCCAGCCACATCTGAAAGTGTATCCATGTCTAATTAAGCAGTCTGCCACATTCACATACACAGTCATTCTCACAAGATGTGTAATGGAGTGTAGGGACCTCAACCTCGGAATTGAGATTGAATGGGTGCAAACCACACCCGTACACCCGGCTACCTCAGCAGAAAAAGGCCCAACGCAAACGACCTTTTTTTTCCAGGGATTTTGATGAAACTTAATTTGTTGGATTCCTGGAATTCCGGACTTCAAAATGAATATTTTTGGGGCCGAGAATCTTTGGAGTGGTGGACTTTTGGAGCTCCTGTAGCTGGACAATTCCGGCCGCGGCCCTCAAATCCGGCCAATTCCGGTCAACTCCGGTCAACTCCGGTCAATTCTGGCCAATTTAGGCCAATTTCGGCCAACTCCGACCAATTCAGACCAATTTCGGCCAACTCCGACCAATTCAGACCAACTCCAGCCAACTCCGACAAGGCTATCGCTTACCATACCGGGATCAGTGCTCATAATTATAAATCATTTTAGTATATCAGAAAATATAAACAATCCAGTAAGGTATTCTGTCCAATTTTCCTCCATGGAGATTCTTGCAAAGCCTAGCACATAGTAACAATCGGTTTACTAGGCGATACCGTGGTCAAATACTTAAATAGCTAAGAGTCTTCCTTCTGGAGGAATCACCAACAAAAAAAAACATACTAAACTGAGTACCTGACGTAGCAACAAAAATGTAGCAACAAAAATGCAGCAACAAGAATGTAGCAAATAGAGTCAATTATTATAGCATGAAGTCTAGAGTCCAGGCTAGTGAAAAAAAAAATAAAACAAAAAAAAAAGTGAAAAAACTTGTGTTCATAGACAATAGACGGTCTTGAGTTGCGCAAGCTTGAATACCAACAGCATAATCAGGCCCTGGAGCCCGAAACTGATTGGTGCTCCTTCCAAAAGAACAGATTGGTGCTCCTTTCAAAAGAACAGACTGCACTTGCAACTTATCTTCCGAAGGTTGAAAGCTCGACTGTGTGGACTGGCTGGATGAGCTCCAGCGAGATCTTGCCTTTCACCTTGAACTCGGAATTGGTGATATCGTAGATGTCATTGATAGCAAAGTTAAAGTCCTTGATACATGGTGCGTCACATGTGATGACAGAGAGACCTGATGACTCCAGTGAAACTGTTTCTGATGGTCTAGGTGCATTTATCTGGTATATTGATCCGGTATAGTTTAGCATGGTTTGATTCCTATTGATTCTATTTTATTTACAGTCTACAACTCAACAGCCTTGGAGGTCGCTTTGATGTCTTTGTCTTTGTCTTTGTCTTTGTCTCTGTCTCTGTCTTTGTCTTTGTCTTTTTCTTTTTCTTTGTCTTTTTCTTTTTCTTTGTCTTTGTCTTTGTCTTTGTCTTTGTCTTTGTCTTTGTCTTTGTCTTTGTCTTTGTCTTTGTCTTTGTCTCTGTCTTTGTCTCTGTCTTTGTCTCTGTCTTTGTCTCTGTCTCTGTCTTTGTCTCTGTCTTTGTCTCTGTCTTTGTCTCTGTCTTTGATTGCCATAAGTTACAATCATCTTCAAGGCCAGATACGTCTCCAAGGAGGGCAACGTGGTGTATGTGTTTGCAATGCCATTGAAGAGTGACCCCACAAAGAAAAAGACATTATGGATCCAGCTGGAGGGTTGACAAACTCAACCTTTTCTTCAGTAGATGCACACAATACCATGGCACACGACTTGACTCCTCGAGCTAGATGTTGTCACATGACTAGGCTAACGAACTTCTATCAAAACTGATCGCTGGGTTTTGAAGTTAATATAAGAAATAGTTTTCATCGTTCAACTTGAATAAAGTATTTGAGTCTAATAATCGGTTCCAAGACTAGGTTCTCATACTTTAGTATGGTATAGAAAGGGGAAAATAGTTACCAGATAAGTAATCACATGGTCATGTATGTACAGTCAGGATCCCGGAATAACTGTTAATTTCCAAGGTGTGAGTAGGGTGATTGAATTATGTAGATGGTTGCATCAATTGAGTAAAGTATGGCCCACTCTTCTGGCCCACTCTTATGGCCCATTCTTATGGCCCACTCTTCTGGCTCAATATGGTTATAATTACATTCACCATTCAATTCTCAACCATTATATCTCATGTAAGTCTTCTCAGATGATTATTACCATGCTCATAATGATTTTCTAAGAGAGCCATCTAGCTGATATTATCCTAAGGATTGGACTGAGGTTTCATATTCACCCATAGTTAATCAATGTACACTAGACAGTCAAGTATAGTTAAACTTAGGCAAGTATTTAAACATAGTCAGTATAGTTAAACTTAGGCAAGTATTTAAACATAGTCAGTATAGTTAAACTTAGGCAAGTATTTAAACATAGTCAGTATAGTTAAACGTAGTCAGTATAGTTAAACGTAGTCAAACTCACCCCCATTTTTCATATCGTAATCAGTATAAACTATAGCACAACTAAAAACACGTTGTAATTCAGTTACAGTGTTTTTCAAAAGTATTCAAAGCAGCGCGACAAAATGTTTCGAACCAAGAAGATAGAATGGTTCAAACCAGCGCGACAAAACGATTCAAACCACACTAGAAAAATTAAACAATCCAATAATTCAAAAGTTTCGTACACCCCCTAACAAGTTTTTGTATACAGGATAACAGGGAAACCGGTTTAGTTTAGTTCCACTCAAATTTTCACCCTTGATTGATACTGCAAGACTTTTTCTCTGTCCCAAATGTAGTATCATATGAAGAAATCCTGCTGATTTAAGATTTCCGAATATTGAATTCTAATGAAAGTTGGTGTGAACCCTTTTGTCTTTGGTTTGAATCGTTTTGAAAAACACTGTACATCAATTAATGAAGTATACCAATTGGCACACTACAGTGTTTTTCAAAAACTATTCAAACCAGCGCAACAAAATGATTCAAACCAGTGCGACAAAATGATTCAAACCAGTGCGACAATGATTCAAACTAGCGCAACAAAATGTTTCGTACCCCTTCGCTCCGCACAGTCTTTCAAACCAAATGGACAAGTTGCTGTATACACGATAATAAGGAAACCAAACCAGTTCAGTTTCACTCCAATTTTCATCCTTGAATGATACTGCAAGATTTCTGTCCCAAATGTAGTACATATGAGGCAGTCCTCCAGGTTTAAGATTTCAGATTTCCGAATATTGAATTCTAATAAAAGTTGGTGTGAACCCTTTTGTCTTTGGTGTGAACTGTTATGTTCTTTAATACATCTCTGCCTAACTTCTTATATTCGTTGATGGTTCCTCAAGAGCGGAATCGGAGTGGCTTATATACCTTCGAGAGAAATGTAGAACCGAAAAACTCTCTACCAGAACAATGGAAGTATTGCTTCTGGAATGTTCGAAAGGAGCCATCGGAGCACTTCGTGCATAGATGGCCAAACGCTGGTTTGACCATTTTGTCGCACTTGTTTGAACCATTTTGTCACGCTGGTTTGAATAGTTTTGAAAAACACTGTATATATATTAATATACAGGGATATGTAGGTTATACCTTACAAAACCGAAGTCTTAACGGGGCGCGGCCACGTTTGATAGTTATCCACTCGTCTTGTTGGAAAATAGCACCGAATAAGAGCCCGCACGGCGCTCTAGGCTTGCAGGCCACGTCTCTACTAGTTTCCCCACCCTCGGTTGGTTGTCCTGACAACCAAGAGTCAGTCAAGGGTCAGTCAGGACAACCAAGGGTCAGTGCAGGCCGACTCCCATATATATAATGAGGCCTTCGCTACACCTACTCATGAGTTAACTAATCCCCTATCCCTACAGAGGGAGACATGCCAAGATGCCTCCCAAAACCAGACCCACCAAAACTTCTCGTAGTGATAATGAGAATCACACTATCTAGATGAGACTATGAGATCCATATCCTATAGCAAGACGGGTCCTCTGGATCTTGAACCATGGTTACTCTACGGGCCACCTGATTCCCTAGCACTTCTAGCTGATATGGAATTATCAAATCTACACGTCTATGACCTGCACATAGTATTCATTGACCTGTATACAACCCGCTACGTAGTACCTTGACTCCGTGTGTTGACAGGTATTGATTAATATATAACCACTGCTGTGTGTGGTTGCACTGCTGTGTGTGGTTATTCTTGTATGATGTGATTAAACACTGCGTGACTTTAATCACTGGGTATCTATTGAGGGAGCAGCATGAGCAGGAAAAGATGATGATGAATGAGGATTATTCGGAAAACAATGCCATCTAACTATGACTTAAAAAAAATTCCAAAACTCTTCATTAGCTTTAACTTTTTTTCCTTCTTAAAAGCTTCAATGATGACTTTTATTTGCTTGTCCGAATTTAGTGTAAAGACTGGTTCTTTATATTCCCAAACCAACTTAAGCGAACTTCTTCATTAAATTCTTTTTCTGGGTCATTGATTCATTGGTGCATTCTATTATTCCGCAGATTGCCATGCCGAGGAAGCAGCTCTGGACGATGGTATGGGCCCAAATCATCAATTACACATCAATGACACATCAATGACACATCAATGACACACAAATGACACATCAATGACACACAAATGACGTTGCAGAAAAGTTCACGCTAAACGTGATGAGTAAAGGTTCACACGAATTAAAGTTGAATTTTTTCGGAATGTTGTGGAATTCCTGAGTATTCAAAACAAGCCAGGGGCTCAAGTGAATATTGCATCACATCTTGTCCAGGAGAATTCCATCAGTTCCAGTAAAGATTGTCGTGGTAGAAAGTGGAAGAAATATCATGATGCCGTTGAATATCTCTTTTGTATGTTTGAAAGCTGTGGCCAATGAAAGGTTTGTATATGAATGCATTATGACTGGTGAGGAGAAGGTGAAGGATACCATCAGAGCTTCTTTAATCGTATCAGTTGCCGCTTTAAAAAGACAACAGCAGAAATGCTTGGAATGGATCAGCGATTCCTGGAAAAAAGCAGTAGACTTCTGGAAAGAATACCAGGAACTCATGGAATAGAACAAGGTTCCTGGAAACACTAGGAGTTCTGGATCAGAACGGTATTGAATTCCTGAAAAATCGAAATTCTTGAAAGGAACAACAATTCTTGGAAAATCAAAATTCTTGAAAGGAAAAACAGTTCTTGGACAGCAAGAATTCCCCAGAAGCACCATTAAGTATTGCAATTCTTGGAAAGAACATATCAATGTTCTGCACTGACTCAAATCAACTGGAGCCCGTGAACCATACTTTATGGATGTCTCGTCCCAGTCCTTGAATGTTTCCTATGTTTCCATGCTTGCTTCCTCTCACAGCAACCCAATTTGACTTATTAGTATCTTATGATACACATTGGAACAGGTATTAGGAACGTAAATACACCTGAAAAGATGTATAAAGGTATTAAGTTCCATAAATAGTTGGTCTATCTGAATGGAGGCCTTGTATTTAGACGGCTTTGGCGGGCTCTTTGGGCACTCTGTGCAGCACTGCCCGATGGTTTCTGCACGCGATTTGGTTTGCCCAAAGGAACCCGTTTCTGGGTATTCTTCATATTGGAAGATGCAGACTTATCAAAAAGACCCCGCATGTACCGAGGAGGCTGGTCCAAGTTGGGGCCTGCGCTGGGAGTCTCCAAGAACGAGTCGTTGGTAGAGTAGGTATCATCATGGGCCACGGAGACTTTCTGGGCCTTTAAGGACTCGCCCAACTTCATAGCACTTGGTCTTTGAATCAGAGAACTCAGTCTTGCAATTGTAGTAGTTGGTCTTTGGATCAGAGAGCTTTGACTTTGGAGTAGGGACGTTTTGGGAGGTGGTTTCTGGAATAATGGGTTCCGTCGAGTGGGAGTTTCGAAGCGAGAGTCTCTGGGGTCTCTTAGGCCCAAACGAGACTCCCTTAGATCCTTTTGAGCAGGTTTTAGAGCCCTTGGTCGATGCTCTCTCTGATTTTCCCTGTTTCTCCGCTCAATTTCCGCCCGAAGTTGCTGGTTCTTTGCCTTGGCCATACGGACACGGTCCTGGAGCATATCTATACGCAGGCTAAGGCCCTTAATGCTCTTATGTTCGTAGAGCTCTTTGTTAGGCGACTCGGGGAAGTTGTTGCAGAACATGGTTATGAGCAACCCATATAGAAAGCTGGCAAACGACTCGTTGAAATGGTCACTTAAGGCCGAATGAATCCGAGCCAAATGCAGGACATTCACAGCCAATTGGCTCATACCTTCGGCCAAATGTCTCCACCGCTCCATACTCTCTTCCGTCTGGAGAGGGTTGATTTCCTTAGGGTAGTGTACATCATTAGAGGCATACGCCTTGTATATGCCGGAAGACCGGTGCAGTTTTCTCCGTTCCGACATTATGCAAGTGTAGTGAAATGAGCCAATCAGATTTGTCGAGTGATCTGGTGATTTGGTTAGTCCAGTGATTGGCCAATCAGATTGGTCAACTAGATTGGTAGACGTGACTGGGGTACTGATGTGGAGCCAAAAGAGACTGATCTGGAACTGGAACTTTGGAACGTATATGAAAAACTTCTGAAACTCTTCTGAAACTCTTCTGAAACCCTTCTGAAACTCTTCTGAAACTCTTCTGAAACTCTTCTGAAACCCTTCTGAAACTCTTCTGAAACTCTTCTGAAACTCTTCTGAAACTTCTCTGAAACTCAAACCAATCCAAATCTGAATATGAGGATCTGAGATATGATGCGGAGGCTGAAGAAGGGTAGTGAGTGAATTGGGAAACGATGGAATGCACAATTAATTTGAGAATCTGAAACTGAAGCGGACTATGCGTTTGGGGGGATATAAGTGAGCGTGGCTTCGAAGAGTGGCATTGAGCTGGGCTCTGTAGACGCCTCGGTTATCAGTATACTCGAGATGTGCGGTCATTTGCAACGAGCGTGTTTTGTTTATGTTTTTGTGCGACGGCATATAAGCAAATGGATTCGCGTATCTTGAAGAGTCATGTGATATTACACGTGATTACGCACGTGATTACGCACGTGATTACGCACGTGATCGGAAATGGTATAATTTAGTCAATATAGACACATACATGTGTACGTATGGTAGTATATAGTAGATATGTAAGACATAAAGAATATAGAAAATGGAGTAATCTATATTATGGAGTCATGTCTCTGGATACTCTCTAATGGTGTACTAATGATGGAGTCATGTCTCTGGATACTCTCTAATGGTGTACTAATGATGGAGTCATGTCTCTGGATGCTTTCTCTTACAAAAAGAGTCCAACTAGTCATCCTGGCCAATGATCTGCTGCCAGGTCTTACCCTCGGCTCTCAACTCCGCAGCCAACTCGTCCCGGATCTTGGCCGGTAAGCCGGGGCCCTTATAAGCAAAAGCCGTGTACACCTGCACAAATGTGGCACCAGCCTTGCCAAACTCCAATGCGTCTTTTCCACTGGAGATTCCTCCACATCCAACCAACACCAACTTGCTGTCCTTGGTGTGCTTTCTCAAGGTTTTCAATGCTTGCAACGAGAGGGGCTTCAAAGGTTTTCCCGAAAGTCCGCCCGTTTGGTTGACTAAATCAGAAGATTTGGTAAGAAGCGTACTTGGTCTCAGGATAGTCGTGTTCGACACAATAATCCCATCCACTTGTGCTGCTTTAGCTGAAGCTGCAATCAGAGCAAGTTCCGGCTCAGTCAAGTCCGGTGCCACTTTAACCATCACAGGCACTTGTTTTCCAACTTTATTTGTTTTTAAACGCTTACGTTCATCAACCACTGCGGTTAGGAGCCCCGTAAGTTTCTTCTCATTCTGTAAATCCCGAAGTCCTGGAGTATTTGGAGACGAAACATTAATAACAAGAACATCTGCATATGGACCAAGACGACGGACACCTTGAACATAATCTTCAACTTCATCACCGTTTTTGTTCTTACCAAGATTAATAGCTAAAAGACGGTTTGGACGGAGGGCGTTGAATGCAGGAGTTCCATTATTTTTCGTGCAATAACCTTGAAAACGGGCAGCCAAGGTTGCCAAGACATTGAAATGACCAGAAGAGTTGAATCCGTACCGGTTAATCACTGCATCATCCTTTGGTAAGCGGAAAAAACGGGGTTTAGGATTACCCGGCTGTGGGATTGGGGTAATGGAGCCGATTTCCACGTAGGAAAAGCCCAAATTGAAGAGAGAATCAATGGCCTCTCCATCCTTATCCAAACCAGCAGCCAAACCCACGGGGGAATCCAAAGTCGTACCAAACACATCCACAGCAAGAGTAGGGTCGATCTCAGCACTAGCAGGCAATCTAGGCATAAGTCCATATTTCATAAAGGCAATTCCAATCTTGTGGCCCGTTTCAGCATCGGTAAGTACACGCAAAATAGGGCACACCACGTATTCATGAATAGCCGCCCGTGGGTCTGAAGCATAGTACGCTCCAGCAGATACAGCAGCAGCTATGCCCACAACCAAGGCCAGACGAGGAAGAAACGAAGCTTGAAGCACGGGACGGCATTTAGCCTGGTGCACGGGTCTAAAGCTTTTTCTGGCAGCAAATCTCCACATTTCCAAAATTTTTGTTTTTTTGGGAAGGTTTATTAAGGTGGTGTAAAAGTGGTATGAGTAGTAGAAGGGAGAGGCTAAAGTGGAGTAATTTCGAGAAAGAGAGAGAGAGAGAGAGAGAGATTCAAGTGAGAAAGGTCTTATATGCAGGTTAGTGAAGGACAATTCTACAAAGTAAATTATTTAGTATAAGTTTCAGAGATGTTTCAGAGATGTTTCAGAGATGTTTCATTGTTAGTGTTTCATTGTTTCATATACGTTTCATCTTTGTTTCATCTTTGTTTCAACCATGTTTCAGATATGTTTCAAATATGTTTCAGTGTTCCACTGTTCTATTGTCCCATGTCCATGAATCTATGAGGGTCAGTATTGGATATGGGCTGCGAAAGCGCATAGTGTGCATGACTGCTGCTGACCTCCTCTCCACATGCACTTAAACATGTTGAAAAACGGTAACAAGCACTTGTTGTTCATATGCACCTGTGGTTACTACAACCGCCTGGTGCCGTAAAGGTAGACCTCCTACATATATAAGGGAGTCTGAACCATATCCATTTTAAGTAACTGAAACAAATATCATCTGTCTGGGGCATACCAAGATGTCTCCAAAGACCAGACCCACCAATACTTCAATGGACACTGACAACTCTACATCTTCGTCTTCTCTTGAACTAAACACCCCTCAAGTGTTTACATACCTTGACCAGTTTATGAGGACAGTGTCCCTCAGTAACTGTTCACTGGATAACCACACCATGGTTAATCTATGGTCCACCTGTTAACACGTGAGTACTTCACGCATCAGTGTTTTTCAAAATTATTCAAACCAGCGCGACAAAATGTTTCGTACCAAGAAGACAAAATGGTTCAAACCAGCGTTGCAAAACGATTCAAACCACACTAGCAAAATTAAACAAACCAATAATTAAAAAGAGTTTCGTACCCCTTCGCACAGTCTTTCAAACCAAATAGTGTAATGTTTCCCACCAACTTTTATTAAAATTCAATAGTCTGAAATGTGAAATGTGAAATCTGAAATGTGAAATCTGAAATGTGAAATCTGAAATGTGAAATGTGAAATCTGAAATGTGAAATGTGAAATGTGAAATCTGAAATGTGAAATCTGAAATGTGAAATCTTGAAACTTAAAACTGGAGGATTGATTCATATGTACTACATTTGGGACAGAGAAAAAGTCTTGCAGTACCAATAAAGGGTGAAAAACGGATGGAACTGAACTGGTTTGGTTTCCTTGTTATCCTGTATACAATAAGTTGTTAGGGGTGTATGAAACTTTTTGAATTATTGGTTTGTTTAATTTTGCTAGTGTGGTTTGAATCATTTTGTCGCGTTGGTTCGAAACATTTTGTTGCGCTGGTTCGAAATGTTTTGTCGCGTTGGTTCGAATAGTTTTGAAAAACACTGTACTGGTCTCTTAAGTTCATCAGTCACATGTCGCGCGTTCGAACAAATTCCGAGGTTGAGGTTGAGGTTGAGGTTGAGGTCTCCACACTCCATTACACATCTTGTGAGAATGATTGTGTATGTGAATGTGGCAGAGTGCTTAATTAGACATGGATACACTTTCAGATGTGGCTGACTGGACTATTCATAGACTATGGTGATTGATACAGTTGGATACATGACTAATATATACCTTGGCCACCTCTTGAGCATAATGTGACACTTTGGGTTATACCTCTATATCTACACTTACCCAGTGGCTACTCAAAGGTGTATTTAAGGGGGTGTATTTTCCAACAAACATACGTACCAACAAAGGCATACCAACAAAGGCATACCAACAAAGGCATACCAACAAAGGCATACCAACAAAGGAGTATTTCCCAAAAGGGGTGTTTGCTAATCGATCCCAATTGTAGGCTCAATTAACAGACGACTCGTGTGAGACCCATATTGTTAGATTCTTAGTACGTCACGTACTTTCTTTACTTTATTCATTCGCTGATGGTTCTCCAGAGGGAGGAATCGGGCTACTCAAGTAGTTGACAACGGCGTTGCCCAGATACAATTGTTCTAGCTCATCATATTATCTTGGTACCCCAGGTTCATCACAGCCCTTCTAATACCTCATACAATGATGAGAGAGTATCATCGTTATGGATTACCATTGTTAGAATTCGACAGCGTAAGCTTAAAATACCTCAATAGGTAGGGCACTACCGAAAGTGCATCCAACAATGTTAGTAGTATATATAGTATGTGGTAGTAGTATAGTAGAATGATGGAGTATATAAATATGTACATCTTGTAGTCTCTATGACCTTAAGTAGTATGGTAGTAGTATGGTAGACCTAGTAGTAGGCGTAGTAGTATGGTAGACCTAGTAGTATGGTAGACCTAGTAGTAGACCTAGTAGTAGACCTAGTAGTAGACCTAGTAGTATGGTAGTAGTATGGTAGACCTAGTAGTATGGTAGACCTAGTAGTAGACCTAGTAGTATGGTAGTAGTATGGTAGACCTAGTAGTATGGTAGACCTAGTAGTATGGTAGACCTAGTAGGATGGTAGACCTAGTAGTAGGGTAGTAGTATGGTAGACCTAGTAGTATTAGTATGGTAGTAGACCTAATAGTGTTATTTTCTTCAATACACGCATATCTAACTAAAACTATGTTCGTTGATGGTTCCTCAAAGACGGGAACCGAAACGATTTATATAGCTTTGAGAGAAACATAGCATCGAAAAACTCTCCACCAAAACAATAGTAAGGTAAGGATTGGATTGTTCTAGAATTTCGAGAGGTTCATCATTGTACGAAGTGCTATGATGGCCGATGGCCGTGATATGGAATTTTCAATGACCATTGTAAAAATTGAACTGAGAGGCTTCATAATACCTCCATTAACAGGGCCCTGCCTATGGTGGATCTAAAAATTAGTATGGTAGTAGACCTAGTAGTATGGTAGTATGGTAGTAGACCTAGTAGACCTAGTGGACCTAGTGGACCTAGTAGTATGGTCGTGGTATGACATTGATATCCGTTTTAACATAGTAGTATACATAATAACTATGTACTCCAGTTTTTTTTTAGCTGGTCTGGGAGCTGTGGTCTCTCACTCTCACTCTCTGTCTATCACTCTCACTCTCTGTCTATCACGTGCGCGCACTACGCACCCACCCACACATCTCATCTCATCTCTTCTCTCCTCCACCACCACCACCAGCACACATTCTCGCTATGTCCAAATACGAACGGGAAAAAGAACGGTTCCCCTCCAAGGTGGCCAAGGCCAAGCTGCGCCGAGTCAACCGTAGCATCAAGAAAATTGATAACGACTACCGCGATTTCGTTAAAAGTGCAGAGGCTACCGACCTCTTGTTACAGGAAGAAGGCGGGTTCCTCGAGGCAGAAAACGACATGGAGAAAACTCACAAGTTCAAACAACAGGATATTGCAGATGCGGTAGATATTAGTACAGCCCATAAAAAATTCGATCTCCAACTCACCGAATTCGGGCCTTACACAGTGGATTATACGCGGAATGGACGGAAACTCTTGATCGGCGGCAAAAAGGGCCACGTGGCTTCCATGGACTGGCAAAAAGGCACCATTGATTGTGAGCTTTTTTTGAACGAAACCGTCAATGCTGTACAGTACTTCCAGAGGGAGCTGTTCTTTGCGGTAGCTCAAAAAAGGTACACTTTTGTCTATGACCAGCAAGGTGTGGAGGTGCACCGCTTGAAAGACCACCAGAACAATACTCTTTTGCAGTTTCTTCCTTACCATTACCTCCTTGTGGGTGCAGGATACCATGGCCGTTTAAAGTACCATGATGTGACCACTGGAGCGATGGTCAGTGATATGCCCACCAAAATGGGTCCTACACAGACCATGAAGCAAAATCCTTGGAATGCTATAATGCACTTGGGTCACGGAAACGGTACAGTCTCTCTTTGGAGCCCTACACTGCCCGAACCTTTGGTCAAGATGCAGTCCAACCGGGGTCCTATTCGGGACTTGGCCATAGACAGAGAGGGAAAGTATATGGTGGTCAGTGGGCTGGATAAGTCAGTGAAAATCTGGGATTTGCGTATGTACAAGCAATTGGACTCGTATACGCTGCCCACCCCGGCCCGATCCGTGGATATCTCCGATAACGGGCTTGTTTCGTTGGCCTGGGGGCCTCACGTGACCGTATGGAAAGATCTCTTCAAAGGTGAACACCAAAAAGATCCTTACATGACACACATGTTAGCGGGAAAGAAACTCGAGAAGGTCCGATTTGTCCCCTTCGAAGATATCTTGGGCATAGGCCACTCCAAAGGAGTGCTGACTATGATCGTGCCAGGTGCAGGAGAGGCCAACTTCGATGCCATGGAAATCAACCCATACGAGTCCACCAAACAAAGACAAGAGGCCGAAGTGCATTCGTTACTTAATAAGCTTCCTTACGATACCATTGCATTGGACCCACTGTTCATTGGTACGGTGGACGCGCGGGCTCGTAACCTCGATCTCCGGCCCAAACGTCCTGAGACGGTGGTGAAGGCCAAGAATGTGGTTGATGAGAGGCAGATGCGTACGGAGAGAAATATACAACGCGAGGCAGAAAGAAGGGAGAAAATCCGCCTCAAGGAGTTGGGTGTTCCTGATGAAAAGGAGAAGTTGGGGCCTGCATTGGGCCGTTTTGTTTAAACAGAGCCAAGAAGTTGTTAATGAGAAAAATTTCAGGATATGGTTATGGGTGGAGATGCATTGCTTAGAGCACTATATTATAGTGTCCATCATAATGAGGTATAGAATGTGGTTTAAGTCTACCTTGGCATTTTCTGTTAAGACAAACTCATATTCAGGTGTTGTTTCATGGAGACTCTAGCTGGAATTCTTTATGGATATATCTGCAGGAGATCATCATTCAAAAAGGCAGTCTGAACATCCATTTGAAAGATTTTCATGACATTCATGTCATTGATAGCAGCCTTAGATGATTATCTGAGTATGTCTGTATGAGCATATGACTATGTCTGTATGAGCATATGACTATGTCTATATGACCATATGACTATGTCTATATGACCATATGACTATGTCTATATGACCATATGACTATGTTTATATGACCATATGACTATGTTTATATGACCATATGACTATGTCTATATGACCATATGACTATGTTTATATGACCATATGACTATGTCTATATGACCATAAGACTAGTGGACTAGAAAACTAGAGGACTAAAAGGCTAGAGGAATAGAGGACTATGGCTATGACTATGTCTATGACTATGTCTATGTGTATGTCTATATGTCTATGTCTATATGTCATGACTATATGTCTATGTCTATGACTATATGTCTATGACTATATGTCATGACTATATGTCATGACTATATGTCATGACTATATGTCATGACTATATGTTAAATCCACCTTCAGTAGTGCTTTACCATAGAGGTATTATGTAACCAGACCAGAAGTGTTAGATCCACTATAGGTAGGACACTACGTATAGGAGTATTTCGAAGCCTACCATGTTCGAAGCCTACCATGTTTGAAGCCTACGATGTCCGACCCTAACAATGGATATTGCAAACGCCATTCCTGGCCACCGGCCATCAACATACATAGTACCTTGATGCCCTTTTTCGAATATGCCAGAACAAGCTTCAACTTCATCTTCATCATCATCTTCATCATCATCATTATTGTTCTACAAGAGAGTTTTTCGAATGCCACGTTTTCTCTCAAGTTATATAAGCCGCCTCGGACCCTCTTCTTGAGAGACCAGACAATCAAATGTGCAGTCCGATGAGTACAACTTGATACTTCCTTTGACAAGACGCAAGCTGTCCCATCTGGTGTCTTTGATATTACCATAGACCTCAAGGGCTCCATCAATGACTTCAAGACTGGGGAAGAAATGGATATTTTGAAGGGCAGTGTTCTTTGAAATCACCAAGCCTTCGCCGATTTTGGTGAACTGGCTGAAGTCCGCCTGCCTCAACTGATAATTGGCAGAGATCTTGAACGATTCTCCAATCGATATCATCGAGGGAAAACCCACGTGTGAGAACTTATTGCGCAAGAGGTTGACTGAGCCTGTCACTATACACTACACACAAGTTGTCCATCTTCAAGTTGGCCACGTCGCTCACAGTCATGTTGTCCATCTTCAAGTTGGCCACGTCGCTCACAGTCATGTTGTCCATCTTCAAATTGGCCACGTCGCTCACAGTCATGTTCTTTCCTATGGTCAACCGACCAAACCCAGCCTCCAAGTTCCTTGCATTACCCGTGAGCTGGAAACTATGAGTGACCTCTTCTTGAGAGACCATCAACGAATACAAGTTTACGTCAACAAAAGTTAGTAAAGAACATAGCAAAAAGTGTTAGATCCGCCATAGTCAGGACCCGGCCTATGAAGGTATTATGAAGCCTCTCAGTCCGGTTGTTACAATGGACATTGCAAACGCCGTGTCACGACCATCGGTCCTCGTGGTATGAAGTACTATGATGGTCCTTTCGAATATTCCAGAAACAATACTTCCATTGTTCTAGTGGACAGTTTTTCGATGTCACGTTCCTCTCAAAGCATATAAACCACTCCGGTTCCTCTCAACCATCAACGAATACAAGTTTAGGTTAAAACACGTTATAAAGAACATAACAAGAAGGTTATTATCTCTGTTACCAAATAAAGTATCTACTAGCTGGTAACTCGCGATGGGTTTTTGTAAATCAATACGGGGATATCCCAAGATGGAAGTTGTTAAGCAGCAGCTTTCAAATGAACGATTTAGGAGAAGCCAAGAAATTTCTTGGTATGAACATTGTGGTGGGAAATGGTTACACAGAATTGCATTTAGGTGATTACATTGATGCTTTATTGCTGGGTTATGGACTTGATGAGTGTCGTTCAAATGTTATACCAGCGGACATAAAAGGATTTGAGAAATACACGAATGAAAGAGATGAGGAACCTTGTGATGTAACCTTGTGATGGAACCTTGTGATGGTACCTTGTGATGGAACCTTGTGATGGAACCGAACGTAACGGAACGGAACGGAATACCGATCCATAGATCCATAATTGGCAAACTATTGTTTGCTGCCAACACTGTTCGTTTTGATATCAACTTCACCGTGCTAAAACTTTCCAGATGCTTTAAGCATCCGTTGAACAAACATTTATCGTCTGCCAAAAGGGTACTCAGATACCTCAGAGGAACAACGACATTTGGACTCATTTACGAGTCTAAACCACTTCGGGATCTTGTCGCATATTCTGACGCAAGCTTTGCTTCGGAACCTGATGAAGGATATCGATCGATCACAGGCTACATGATAATGTTTGGTGGATCACCAGTGCTGTGGAAATCCAAGTTACAGAAAGCAGTCGCAGTCTCTACGCTCCATTCAGAAATGAATGCAATTCATATAACAACGATTGAAGCAATTTGGGTCCAGAATTTGTTAGAAGAGATTGAATCTTACTACACAATTCAATTACTATCTGATAGTAAATCGGGCATCAAGACGGTGAATGGTTCCAAGAAGTACGAAGGATCAAAGCATATCATGGTAAAAGTATCCTCCGTGAGAGATTTTATTAAAGATCTCAAAGCGACAGTGATCTGGCGTTAACAATATCAACTGCCTGAGGAATACCAAGATGCCTCCAAGAACCAGACCCACCAAAAGATTTCGTATTGATGATACTTCAATGAGTACCGACAACTCTCCTCCTCCTTCTTCTCCATCTCCTGAAGTAAACACTTTTGCTGAAGTAAACACTTCTCCTGAAGTGTTTACATATCTTGATGAGACAATGAGATCAGTGTCTTATAGTGTTAGTCAATCACTGGACGTTACTCCATGGTTTAGTCACTGGTCCAGTGTTTTTCAAAAGTATTTAAACCAGCGCAACAAAATGTTTCGTACCCCTTCGCACAATCTTTCAAACCATATGGACAAGTTGTTGTATACAGGATAATAAGTTGTAGATTCTTTAACTCCAGCTCAGCTAGGAATGCTGGGGAATCAGGTGGCCCATAGAGTAACCATGGTTTAAGGTCCAGACATCTCTTTTGACTGTAAGATACGGATCTCATTGTTTCATCAAGATAAGCGAACACTTGAGTTGATGTGTTTACTTCACACANGTAAGATACGGATCTCATTGTTTCATCAAGATAAGCGAACACTTGAGTTGATGTGTTTACTTCACACAGGCGGAGCCTCAATGTCAGTACAAGGAGATCTGGTGGGTCTGGATCTGGGAGGCATCTTGGTATGTGTCCCTAGGTAGAGATATTCGATTAGTTAACTTATGAAAGGTGTGGCGAAGGCCTCATTATATATATGGGAGTCGGCCTTCACTGACCCTTGGTTGTCAG
>NKZD01001553.1:0-47323 GCA_002370635.1 Metschnikowia cerradonensis
TAGTAGTAGTAGTAGTAGTAGTAGTAGTAGTAGTAGTAGTAGTAGTAGTAGTAGTAGTGGTAGTGGTAGTAGTAGTAGTAGTAGTAGTAGTAGTAGTAGTAGTAGTAGTAGTAGTAGTAGTAGTGGTAGTGGTAGTGGTAGTGGTAGTGGTAGTAGTAGTAGTAGTAGTAGTAGTGGTAGTGGTAGTGGTAGTAGTAGTAGTAGTAGTAGTGGTAGTGGTAGTATAATAGTAGTAGTAGTAGTAGTAGTAGTAGTAGACTATAATGAGTAACTTTGTGTACATCACTCATGAACCTCTTCTAGTTCGCAAAATATCAGCCTCGGTAGATATTCTTTAGATTGCCGATAGAAAATAGTCCAAGTAGTGTATAAGGTAAAATTTCTCCTGTTTGAGCCCGATGAACTGCTCCACCCTCCGAGGTACTATACATGGAGTCGATCTTGGAATTACTACAGAGCTATCCAGCCTAATCATTACTGACTACTACTACTACTACGTAGGCTGGTAGTAGTAGTATCAGTGGCTGGTAGTAGTAGTAGTATCAGTGGCTGGTAGTAGTACTAGTAGTATCAGTGGCTGGTAGTACTAGTAGTGGTTATTAGCTAGTTGCTAGTAATTAGAAGCTGCTATTTAGTAATAGTAGTTAACTGTCAGTCTATATATTGAACGTATTCCTTACGTCCTAAAGACTATCAAGGTATGTGTTGAACCTGGAATAGTCGAGGAACTCCCTGAGGTTGTATTACTACTTCCGAAACCACTAAACCTGCATAAGTGAGCTAATCAGCCCTAGTATGAACTTTAAGGCTCTCCATTCTCCCAAAATTGTACTTCAGCATGTTATATGATACAATACTTTCACCCGAAGATATCAATTTTCAGAAGATAACAATCTTCAGTATACCAAGTACATAATGAGTAACTTGAGTACTGTACAGAGTACATAATGATTCAGTTTAATACTGTACTGAGTACATAATGATTCAGTTTAATACTGTACTGAGTACATAATGATTCAGTTTAATACTGTACTGAGTACATAATGATTCAGTTTAATACTGTACTGAGTACATAATGATTCAGTTTAATACTGTACTGAGTACATAATGATTCAGTTTAATACTGTACTGAGTACATAATGATTCAGTTTAATACTGTACTGAGTACATAATGATTCAGTTTAATACTGTACTGAGTACATAATGATTCAGTTTAATACTGTACTGAGTACATAATGATTCAGTTTAATACTGTACTGAGTACATAATGATTCAGTTTAATACTGTACTGAGTACATAATGATTCAGTTTAATACTGTACTGAGTACATAATGATTCAGTTTAATACTGTACTGAGTACATAATGATTCAGTTTAATACTGTACTGAGTACATAATGATTCAGTTTAATACTGTACTGAGTACATAATGATTCAGTTTAATACTGTACTGAGTACATAATGATTCAGTTTAATACTGTACTGAGTACATAATGATTCAGTTTAATACTGTACTGAGTACATAATGATTCAGTTTAATACTGTACTGAGTACATAATGATTCAGTTTAATACTGTACTGAGTACTATACTATTACCGAGTACTACAATGAGTATAATGAGTACTGTTATAGTGTACTATTATCGTATACTATACTGTTACAGAATACATAATGAGTCAATTTAGTACTATTATAGTGTTAGATTCTGGTTACGTCCAGTACTCTATTTTGTGTGTTTTGTATGTTTTTTCGCCGATGTTTCCTGGACCGATAACCAATCAAAAGACCGAATTTGTTCGGCTTTCAAAGAAGATCACGACAGATATAACTATCTACGCATTAAAACCCCACTCAAATATTCATGCATTGCACCTCTAGCATACATAAGGTTTCCATGCCACACCCCTAAGTATTCATTCAATAAAGGTGCTTCAAGAAGAGAAGCGAATGACATTTAGATAAGCTTGGAGTGAGGGATCAGTCCTGGACTTAATCCTGTTATCGAGTCAGGTCTAAAGCTGCCCCGGAAAAGCAGATTTACACATTCACCTTAGAATTCAAACAAGTTAGGAGTGTGGCATGGAAACCTTATATGTGTACTATTCTATTACAGAGTACAATACTATTACAGAGTACTATACTATTACAGAGTACTATACTCTTACAGAGTACTATACTATTACAGAGTACTATACTATTACAGAGTACTATAATGCGTATTCTACTTTTTTTTTCCGTGGACAACTTGCCTGTCGATATGTCGGAAGCCATTTTCTTCGAAAAATTTAATAGTGTGTACCCTGGCCTTATCAAGCAATCTAAAGTAATGACTGACCCCGATTTCGGTACCTCTAAGAGCTTTGGCTTTGTTCGTTTCGTCAGCGCTGAAATCCAGCAAAGAGCACTTAAGGAAATAAATGGAGCAATTGTGAACTAGGGTTAGATTAGAGTAGGCCAAGCAAATGGGGCAAATCAGGAAGTTAGCGTAAAAAAGTCGAGTGATTTGGCCACCCCAGTATCTCTGTGAATCTAGCATACTTGAGTACTGTTATAGTGTACTGTTAAACTATACCATTATACTGTACTGTTGTGAGTAAATTGAGTACTGTTAGTGAGTACTAAATGAGTATATTGACCTGTTAGTGAGTACTAAATAAATATATTGACCTGTTAGTGAGTAATAAATAAATATATCGAGTACTGTTATAATGCACTGTTACACTAAACCGTTATACTGTACTGATGTGGGTAAATTATGCACTGTTACTAAGTACTATAATGAGTAACTTGTACTGAGTACATAATGAATATATTTAATACTGTTATATTGCACATAATGAGTATATTGAGTACTGTTATAGTGTACTGTTGTAGTGAGTGCACTCTGTTTTGTAGGATTGTACTATTATACTGTCCTATTATACTGTACTATTATACTGTCCTGCTATACTGTCCTGCTATACTGTCCTGTTATACTGTCCTGTTATACTGTCCTGCTATACTGTACTATTATACTGTCCTGTTATACTGTACTATTATACCGCACTATTATACCGCACTATTTGGCACTATACCGCAGTCAATAGTCATAGTCTGAGCATTAGAGACACGTGATACTCCACTTCACCAGACAGTCCCACCACTCTACACCCAACACCACTCTATGATAATAAAGAACTAAATATATATAAGTAAGTCATATGCAGGATCGACTAATAACCAATCAGTAACAATATAATAAATTAATAAAAAAAAATGATGTAGTAGTAGTACTTTTGGTTGGAGTATTGGTGTGCGTACTTTATACTATAACACGTTCTCCAGGTTTGTGCAAGTCAGCGCGACTGCACGCGTGAAGGTAAACAAACACTCTTCTTCATGGCCAACCTCTCCGAACCGGCGCCGTCCACGTCGGCCAAAGTGCTCCAGTTCCTAGAAGAAACGCAGATTCTGGAAGACATGGCACAGCCCAGTTCCCAGCCTCGGGGCATGCGTGTCAGTGCTCCAAACTTGGAGTTTACTGATGCACTTAGTCAGAATGATCAGAATGGTCTGGATATTCAGAACCACTGCCAAAACAGCCGAAACAGCCAGAATAGCCAACATAGCCAACATATCTACAATAGTCAGAATAGCCAGAATAGCCAGAATAGCCAAAACAATAACCAAAATATCGAGTCTGAGTATAATCTGAACTGCCAAAACACTCAGAATTTTCACATCTCTAATAAAGCTGATGCAGGACCTGGAGTGATTGATATCAACAACAACAACAACAACAACAAATACAAGAACATGCTCCGATACAAACCAAACTCAGGTTTCAAGGATGAAGTGTCTAGTGTCAATGGAATCTCGGTCCCCAATACCTTTAAGCATAAACTGCACCCTAATGCTCGGACCAAGACGCAGATTGGCACGCTGTTCCATGAAACATCTTCAGAAAACGCCCTCGATGCCGTCCTCGCTGATGTCTCCGAAACAGCCATCAAAACTTCCACTTTAAGGGCGAAAAACCGCTCTCTTGACGATGAACATACGCCTAACTGGATGCCGTCGGTGCTAGAGACTCGCTGGGACGAAGCTTCGCCGGAGGAACCCGTGGTGGGGTCCAAAAGTAAGGAAATGCCTTTGAACTTCTTGAACTCGGACTCCAATACCTTTGTTCACAATGCTAATGCTGCTGAAAACGGGGCTCATACCACTCCTATCTGGAAGAAGGTTGCGGATGGCTACCAGAGCAAAATAGATCTGGAACCGCCTCTCCAGAAAGTGTTCCAGTCTTATTTTGACCAATCTAAGGATTCCAATAAACCGGACTCCAAATACTTTGACCAATCAAAGGACTTATCCAGACCTGAATTGAAATCCGCCGTTTCGGGCTTCTCCCTGCTATCGACTGTCTCCACGCCCATAGCCACCAAAGACTCCGAAAACCATCTTACTGAACTGCAGATAGTACAGTTGGAGAATATGCTAGAGCAAGTCAAGGACCAGCCTGACGATTACCCTGTCATCGGACTGCCGTTGAAACTCTTTGGAAACGCATACGATACGTTTACCAAGTCGGTGTTGAATCAGTTTGTGGAGAAAGTCAGATCTAATGCCAATAGTGTGCAGAGACACCCCAAGCAACCGTCGCTGCTCCCAAAGTTCGAGCTCAGAATCAGTGACTTCACCAAATCCAAGGATTACACCGATAAGGACTTCATGAAGAACGCAGACCATATCTTTGCGCATATCCAGAAAAAACGGCCCACGGGAAACCACCTTTTCGATAAGAAGTCCCCTGACTCGTTTCATCAGCCTTCGCTACTGTTCATCCAGAACCAAAATACTGCTACATCGACTCCCAAGCCAAATAAAGTGCGCAGTTTCACCTCTTCAAGCACTGCTCAACTAACCATGGATTCCGAGTTGGAAATGGACTCAATTCCGCTTCAAAACAGGCAATATGCCTATGAGTACTCTGTTGATGACTACACAGCGGAAGAAAAGACTTCTTTGGGTCATGTTCCGCCCCGGAACGGCTCTAATGCAGGAGAATACAACTCCTATACTTTTGACAAGTTCTCTGATTTGAATTCAGAGTATACGAGTGAGCTGTCGGAGGACGATAGTGGGAAAGTGCAGCTGGATCTCCTGAAAGAGACTGCAGACACGGAAGCAGTTCCTTTTTTGGGCAGCTCCATGCTGTCGGTCAGAAAGTATCCAAGAGACGTAGGGTTGAAGAGTTATCCACGAGAAAATGTGGAGAAAAAGTATCCAAAAGACAGTGTGGAGGAGAGAGAGGATTTGGCCGAAAAAGCCAACTTTATCAAGTGGAAACGGCCATCCCAGCTCCGTCTTTCCAGTGCAAACAATATCCGGCGCAGTTCTGTGGTCAAAGGCGTGGTCAAACCAGGTGAATACCCCGATCAATATGGCAATATGGTTCTAGATCCAAGACAACAGAAATGGGTATCCAATGATAAAGAGAATACGTTACGAGGAAGTCTCGATTCCATTGAGGATTTGGTGTCTTCTCTCGATGTGCAAGGACGAGAGGGTGAACGAGACAATTTTGACCGTGATTCGAGCATCTTGAAGCGGCCTCTGCAGAAAAAACGGCTGGATCAGAACTTGGAGGTTTCGTTCCAGCTCCCAGAATCTAGTTTTGGCACCTCTAACCGGTCTCAGCACTTCGACGTGACTGCTGTTTCTGCTTTGACAAACAATACGTTTTCACAGTCCAATAAGGATATTGTTTCGTTGATTACTGGCTCCACGGATGAATCTGTGTGGGAGAAGATTCATTCCATTACATTGTCCGGGAAAAACATCAGCCATTTGGAGAGTCTAGACCTGTACCTCCCGTCCTTGCAGAGTGTGGATGTTTCCCAGAACCAATTGGCGTTCGTGGAGGGTTTACCCACATGCGTTTCGGAATTGGATGTTTCGGAGAATTTCCTCGATAGCAGGGCTTCGTTCCGGAAGCTCCGGGACTTGCAGATCTTGAATGCATCGTTTAACCGATTGGAGAGCCTTTCAGGTTTAAATGCCAGCCACAACTTGACGCAATTGAATTTGCTGGGCAACCAGATCCGAGGTATCGAAGAGCTCCGGCCATTGAGGTCGCTCATTTCGCTAAATATCAGTCGGAATAAGATCCATGGCAAGTTGGACTTTGCAAGGTACAATTTTGCCAATCTCCAGGAACTCAATATGGCAGAAAACATGGTCACGTGCGTGCAAGGACTCGAACATATTCCGAATCTACGGATTTTGAATGTCAACGAGAATAAGTTAAGCAAGCTAGTGTGTCAAAAACGACACGGAAAGTTGAAGAAACTTTGCGTGAAATTCAATTATTTGAGGTCCATCGATGTGCAGGATTTCCCCTACTTGCGAATTCTTCGTATTGATGGAAACAGAATTGAAGCCGTGAATGGGCTCAAAAAACTCAAGTTTTTGCAGGAGTTTTCAGCCAGGTGTCAGGTCAGTTCCGAGGTGGTGGAGACCATTCTCCAGAGCGCACGTGATGTGATCAGCATGGATCTTTCCGGGGTTTCATCGATAGATAGTGTCTTCCGAAAGCATTGCAGCTTATCGTTCTTTAATTTGAACGTCTTGAACTTATCTGCAGTGGGTCTAACGGCACTCCCCTCCCAATTCGGAGACATGTTCCCCAACGTTCGGGAGTTGAATCTCAATTTCAACAAGTTTGAGAGTTTAAGCGGTTTGGCTTCACTTTGCAGGCTCCGCAAACTCTTTCTTCTAAGCAACAACATGTCCAGCATGGAGGATTTGGTGACGAGTCTCCAGAAGTCCCGCAAAAGCTTGGTGGTGCTTGACCTCCGGTTGAATGCACTTAATTTCCGGTTCTACCCCTACGTTTTCAGCCCCGACGAGCTTGACCACCGCATGGACGCCAAGGCGCATATCACCGAAAGTCCGATCCCAATCCATGCCATAGACGATATTGAAAACTTCTCGATTCACTATAAAACGGTGAGCCGGAGCACGGCGGAGTGGAGGGACCGGGACCAGGCGTTTTTCCGGGGCTTGGTGCAGGACGGCAAGAAGAAGCACGTGCAGGATCGGATCAGTTACGAGAGTCTTTTATTGGAATTTTTCGCCAACCTCAGGGAATTGGACGGCACCCGGGTATCGGAGGATGATCGGGTGCATGGTGTGCAGCAGCAGGATATGCAGGAGCGAGAAAACGAACGCAGTGAACGAAGTCAACAAAGCGAGCGGAATCAGAGAAGTGAACGGAATCAGTGGAGAGTGCGGAATGTCAGCGGAAATAGCGGAAAAGTGCGCGCTTATCAAAATTGAATTCCACCTTTACACCCATCCAACAATTTTCTTTCACAGCGTTTCTTTCACAACCATCCACCTTTTTTTTTATTTTTTTTTTTTTCGGCACCATGGTATTATCCACCCGAGTCAGTCTCCAGTGGGAACCTGAGGCACCCGAAGAACTCACCAATACTCTTGTGTTCACCAGCAAACAAGACCGATTTGTGGATGTACGGGTGTACAAGAACAAATACCCATATGTGGGCAAGCATGAGGAGGTGGAGGCCTTTGAGCAGGTGTTCCAGTGGGTAATTGTGGGCGAAGAAGAGGAGTTGCGCGGAACAAATCGCGTGCGCTTCAACCACTCCATCAACCTGGCGGAGATTGTCGCGTCACTCAGGCGCAAGCGGCCGTTGGCCGAGTGCAGGAGTCTCCCTGATATCGGGGCGTTTTGGCGTATTGAGGGAAGTGAAGACCGCAAGGAAACGGGCGAAATGGTTAATCCAGAAACAGGAAAAGTGACTCCGTACGTGGAGATCTGGAGGTCTCTATGTCCAACAAGAACAACAACAAACACAGAGGTGAGAGAGAGAACCGAGCCAAAAGGGGAAGGAGAAAGGGAGGAAGTGAATATGGTATTTGATGTGGAGAGTGATGGGGTGGTGGGACGGATAATCCGTCTAGGCAACTGGGTCCAGGGAATCGTGTACGACTCCAATGATACAGAGCACCCTCTCAGTGTGATGCGCAGAGTGTACGAGGAGGGAGAGTGGAGGGACTTGATCCGGTACGGAAAGTATCAATTTCCAAAGTACTACGAGTCGGAGATGGGTCAAGCAAAAAGTCCCTGGACACTCAAAGAGTAAGCAGTATATAAACCGGTAGGTGATAGATACATCAGAGATCAACATCAGAGATCAACATCAGAGATCAACACCATACAGTAACCATCAGAGATTAGTATACAGGGTAAATGACTGTTGGAAAACAGCAATCAAGAGCGCGCTACTAGCCCACGGCTTGCGGGGTAGCAAGCAATCAGTTTTCGCAGCAATCAATTGTAGCAACAATTGTTGCAGTGGTGATGGAAGAATCTCTCCATTATATAATGGGGACTTCGCCCCATTCTATTATTAAATAACTTAATTTTACATCAACTGCCTGAGGTATACCAAGATGCCTCCAAGAACCAGACCCACCAAATATCTCGTATTGGTAATACTTCAATGATCAGTGTATTATAGTGTTAGTCAATCACTGGACGTTACTCCATGGTTACTCACTGGTCCTCCTGGTGCCGCAACTGTCGTTGCGGATCTGGCGTTAACACGTCTACAATGACCAAGTATAGAGTATCAGTAGATAGTCTAGTAGTCTAGCAAATCATATACTATATCAGTATGGAGTATATCAGTATGGAGTAAATCAGTATACTAATCATAAAGTATAGAGTATATCACTATACACCTCTAAGTACATAGTATATTAGTATACACCTCTAAGTACATAGTATATTAGTATCATGTCTACCAAGCACTCGAAAGTCTAGCAATATATACAGGCAGTTAGTATAGATTACGACGTAATCTAGTATAAGTAAGCAGTCAGTAGTAGGTAGCAGGTAGTAGGTAGCAGGTAGTAGGTAGCAGGTAGCAGGTAGCAGGTAGTAGGTAGTAGGTAGTAAGTAGTAGGAAGTAAGTAGTAGGAAGTAAGTAGTAGGTAGTATAGTTTAGAGTGGTATAGTTTAGAGTGGTATAGTTTAGAGTGGTATAGTTTAGAGTGGTATAGTATAGAATAAAAGAGAGGACCGGAGAGTAGGGGCTAATATAACTTAAAGTACAAAGTAGTACTATAGAGTAGTATAGTGTATGATCCACCTTAGACAGTGCTCTACTATTTCAGTATTTTGAGCCTACGCTGTGTAGTCTCAATGACCATCAAAGATCCTTCACTTATGTAATACTTTGTACAGTATGTCAAAAATATGAGTAGATAGCATATCGGTCTGTAGGACTAGTCTACAACTAGTAGATAGTACAGTAGATATTAGAGTAGATAATAATATAATAACCATCAAAAAAGTATTAGTAGATGGCCTTTTCTAGACGCAGTGATTGACAAGCCCGGAAACCTGGGGATTTAAATTTCTAGAAGTATAACTACTATTGATTAAGACTACTAAGGTTTTCTTGACTACTTATCATTATACCGGGTTTCATTGATTACTCAATACTGAAGAAGGTTTTCTTGACTACTTATCATTATACCGGGTTCCATCTGACTCCTATTGTTACCAAGGTTCCTGACTAATGATTCAGACTACTGAAGCCTCATTCTCTTGATTAATCATCACTAATGAGAGAGGAAGGGAAAGAAAGAGGGAGGCGAGAAGGAAAGATATTTATTGAGGTATTGAGTGATGGTGGTGGTGGTCCAAAAGCCCAGTGAGTGAATGACTACAATCTTGTACCAATCTATACCAGTATACCAGTCTATACTAAGTACTCAAACATACACTATAAGCTTTATATACTATACTCTAGGAATACTACACTCTAGGAATACCATACTTCCATACTACTCATATCATAACAATAAGTAGAGTATATCAGTAAATACACAGTGGGTAGTATCTCAGTGTATCATTGGTACTGGTCGATGAACTGGTGCTCTTTTACTTGTATTACTGGTATTACTGGTATTACTTGTATTACTGGTGTACCAATTACGGTCAGTACTAATATCGACCTAAGTGAGATGAGTATGACTGATACTTCCAATATGGATATTACTGGTGATTGAAATGGTCATCAGTCATTACAACCAGTTTCGATTTACTGGTCCATTGGTATTCTTATTAAAGGCAAATCTAGAATTGGTATGACGGTCATTACTGGTTAGACAATATACTGTATTAGTATGTATTAGATTATTTATTACAGTATTTATTACAGTATGTATTACAGTATTCATTACAGTATGTATTACAGTATTTATTACAGTATGCATTACAGTATGTATTACAGTATTTATTACAGCATGTATTAGAGTATATATCCAGTATCATTAAAATCCATTTCATATCAGTTGACAGAATATGGAAAGATGAATAGTAACATAAGGCAAACTGTGGTGGGGGGGACTAAAGAAACAATGCAAGCTATATGGAGTGTGGATTGGGAATGTTAATGTTCATACTTTTTGTTACGGTTTACGATGCACTTTATTCTGCTTTATAAAAAACCAACATTCTTGTAGCCACAGCTTATTCAAAACTACATTATTTTCTTGGTAATGGGTAAATACAAAATTTCACACTAACGACCTTTTAAGGTGTCTACCTAACTAAAACATAAAACAGGCCCCTTATACAACGTAGTTGGCCTGGCAATTGTTAGGATCGGACATAGTAGGCTTCATGATACTAGTATGCCTTCATGATACTAGTATGGCTTCATGATACTAGTATGGCTTCATGATACTTCTATGATTTCATGATACTATGGCTTCATGATACTTCTATGGCTTCATGATACTTCTATAGCTTCATGATACTTCTATGGGCCGGGTTCTGCCCATAGTAAATTTAACACTCAAGCTCGTTAAGTGATATAAGCCTAAAACAGTATTCTTTAAAGTTCATTTACTATATTTTCCAATGATCTTGGTCAGATTCTATACAACAAATTGTTTTATAATTAAAAGTAGTACTGTTAGTGCTAGTTGTGTTAGCAGAGGTAGTAGCAATGTTAGTAGTGGTAGTGGTAATGGTGTGATAAGAGTATGCTGTAGTATAGTGTAGTGTAGTGTAGTAGTATAGTAGTATAGTATATGTTATGTTCTTTATAACGTGTCTTAACCTAACTTCGTACTCGTTGATGGTTTCTCAGAGAGGAACTGGAGTGGCTTATATACTTTGAGAGAAACGTGGCACCGAAAAACTCTCCACCAGAACAATGGTAAGGATTGTTCCAGAATAGCCGAAAGGATCATCATAGTACTTCATACAACGATGGTCGTGACACGGAGTTTGCAATGGCCATTGTAACAACTGGACTGCGGGGCTTCATAATACCTTCATAGGCAGGGCCCTGTCTATGGCGGATCTAACAGTATAGTATAGTATAGCAGAGCAGAACATTTGCAGAACATGTGATTACGAAATTGTGATAAATTACAGATGTGGTAGCATAAAATAAGCTGAAGGGAGATCTCCAAGACAGGGTCTCGAACAGCCTCTCCAGCTAATCAAAAAAAGTGGAGGCTAAAGAACGACTGCTCTTTTTTAAGTACTGACGAATGAGAACTTGGACCAGGACATGCTTTCAAAACGAGAACAGCCCGAACCCAGAACCATTTCGTAAGTACTCTTCACGAGCAGAGGAAGCCGAAATTTGGACAAGATCACGAAGCCATGCCAAGTCAAGTCCAGTTTAAAGCCAAGTCAAGATGGTGTTACAGCCAAGTCAAGATGGTGTTACAGCTAATGCACATGACTACGCTATACGTTCTAATACCCCCTTGACTATTTCCTCCCTGATTATTTCGAGCTAGCAATTTTATAGTACTCATTTCTCTAGATCGTCTTAGTCGACTCCACTGTAGAAGCATGAAGTACAGATATATATGTGTCTTCGCGGATGCCATTCAGGTGCTACTAACTATGCATTACTACCTATGCACTACCCATTGCACTACTATTTAGGTACTACCACTATTTGGGACTGCTTTCTATGTACTATTACTACTTTCTAAGTATAATATAGTATAGTAGTATAGTAGTATAGTAGTACAGTAGTATAGTAGTTCAGTAGTTCAGTAGTTCAGTAGTATAGTAGTATAGTAGTATAGTAGTATAGTAGTATAGTAGTATAGTAGTATAGTAGTATAGTAGTATAGTAGTATAGTAGTATAATACTATAGTAAGTATACACTAAATTAGTAGGTGTGGTGTCGGGTGTGTGGTGAGGATCACCGAGGCTGCACCCGTGCACCTGCGTTGAACTTGCTTCCATCGCACCAAGAGAACACTCTCATAGCCCGAAGGAAGTAATACACAATGTCCGTGGAAAGTTGGTATGTATTAGAGGAGGATGTGCTTATAAGACGTATTTACTAACAACAGGTTGTTTATCTTTGCCGTCATTGTTAATGCAGTGAACCTATTCAGTCAGGTGTTCTTCACCATCATGTACTCGGACTTGGAGAGTGACTATATCAACCCCATTGAGTTGTGCCACAAGTTGAACCCATGGTTCATCCCCGAGGCTGCTTTGCACGGCTTCTTGACTGTTCTTTTCTTGGTCAATGGTTTCTGGCTTGTGTTTTTGTTGAACTTGCCCTTGTTGGCATTTAACGTCAACAAGTTCATCCAGAAGAACCACTTGTTGGACGCCACCGAGATTTTCCGCACCTTGTCGAAGCACAAGAAAGAGAGTTTTGTCAAGTTGGGCTTTCACTTGTTGATGTTCTTCTTTTACTTGTACAGAATGATCATGGCCTTGGTGGGTGACGATTAAGGGCCCGGTGCACCCGTACATCCGGGTTGACGTACATCAGGATTGACGTACATCCTGTTGGGCGTTAATTCAAGTGGAAGTACATCTGGGTGGACGTAAATCCAGGTGGAACTCTTTCTTTCTGTTTCTTTTGGGAGGAGCCTGACCTTTGTTGAGGCTGAATACTAGTATAATATGATCTAGTGTTAGGACGAGCTAGTTGAGGCTGTGGTGAGCTAGTTTAATATGCCGATCCAGTAGCTAGTATGACCAGAATTGAATGTGCCTGTATATGTACAGTCGGACCCATCTCCCCTTAAAGTTCTAGACATAGACTACATTACGAATCTACTACTGATGATAGAGTAAGTAGTAATCGTTCTACCCTACTTACACTACAAAACTATACTATAGTATATGACTGTACTACTGATTACACATTACATTACACCATGGATTACATTGCACCATACTCAATTATACTATAGGATTAGAAACCACCATACTACACTTCCACACCATACTACACTCCTACACCAGACTACACTTCTACACCAGACTACACTTCTACACCAGACTACTGTACTAGACCAGACTACCACTGATGGTGAAAGTAACTACATTATACTACTGAATATAACACTAACTACTACAGTATACACTACAGTATACTATAATTATAAACTGCAACACACTGCAGCATACAACTGTACTACTGACTATACTATGCTGGAACTTTGACTACACTATTCCATACTGTAGTGTGTTATACGACTATACGCCTATTTTATTATTACACTATACTGATAGTGGAAAAAAAATCAATCCTATACTGTTGTACATTTGATTATACTATACTGCTACACTACACTACACCACATTATACACTACCTTTTGTCATGACTACATCATACTATAGAGTGGTGTAATACTATAAACCATACCACACTACACCACACTGTATTACTAAATTATACACTACACTTACTATAGACTATATGTTAGATCCACTATAGGCACAGCACTACCCATACATGTGTGAAGTCTACGCTGCATAAATCTAAAAATAGTCAAGGCCGTCATAACCAATTAACTGTGTCGGTGCTACAGTTCTGGTGAACAATTTTTCAAAGCCACGAAAATCAGGGATCCTTTCTCAGAGCCCATTATTCGGGTCTAAACGTTTTTACTTTTCTTCTAAATACTTAACCAGCGCCAATTTCTCTCATTAAGGAATCCTCAACGAATACAGTAACAAATAGGCATCAAGAGTACTAATAAGAAGGTACCACTATCTATGTACTCGGCATGTAGAAGTAGTAGTAGTAGTAGTACTACTACTACTACTACTACTACTACCACTACCACTACCACGGACTATCACTGTTACTGGCTGTTACATATTATTACTTAGTATAGGATTACTATAAAAGTACTCATGTCGTAATTTAGATACCCTGGACTTACCGGAAATCATAACCAGACATATACGATCTAGCTGCTGCCTCTAAATACTGACACTGATCTGGTATATATAATATATATAATACATGTAATACACATAATACCTAATACCTCTCTGATGTTTATAATACATAATACATGATGTCTGATACCTGATACCTGATGTCTGATACCTGATACCTGATACCTGAGTAGGGTTAATAGACATGTGACCGAATAGTTCCTATACTCACGATTGGTGGAATAGGACAAGAATCATAAATTAATATGGATTCCATTAGTGAAATATTATGATGATTCAATGAACCTTTGGGGTGGTGGTGTGTATAATGGTAGGATCAATGAACTGTATCTTTTCTCTGGTCACCAAAACTGCATGAAATCCACGTTCTGTCAATCCACAATACAATCCAGATTCTTCACGTTGATGCTTTGCTTTTTAATGTTTCTGTCCCTGAAGTTCTCCTAGACTCTTCACCACGGACTGCAACTGTGCAGGCAAACCGTAGTTTGGATTCAAAACCCTCTGGAGATCCGTAAGAGACAGCATTACATGCGCACTCAAGTCCGGAGCCTGGGATTCCCCCAGAATCGCCGTTTTGAGCTCTCCAATTGCTCCCACCATATTCATGAACTCATGGTGTTTCTCCTTCATCTCATAGTACTTTCTGCGCTCCACCGCTAACTCTGCCCCTACCAGCGAGTGTTTCTTCTGGAGCTCTAAAATGCTCCTACGAACCTCGTTCTTTTTCCTCTGCACACTGACCAAGTCGTGTGAAATGTCGCCCACACTGGAGTGCAAGTCCAGTAAATGGTCGAGGTAGAACTTGAGATGGGCCTTGAACTCGGTCAACACCACGTTTTCACTAATAAATTCGTTGGCCGATGGACGAGGCGAATGATCGTCCACGAAATGTTTTAGTACGTCCAAAGTGGTGAGGTTGAAACGTCGGTCACGTGTGCTGGCCGTATATAGCCTCTCTGAATCGATGGTCAAGGGGCGCTGTTTTCCTTTGGAATTCAGCCCTAACAGCCGGGCCCCTGTATGTTGCTCGGGTTTGGCTCTATGTGCAAGAAGAAGGGCCATGGAACTGAAAGGTTTGGGATGTATGACTTTGGGGGGCTCTGACACGTGACTTTTCCGAAGCATTGGTTTATCCACTACTCTTCTGGACCTTCGAGTGACTGTGGTTGTCTTTTTCTGGGCTTCACCTTTTTTGGGCCGACCTCTTTTTCGCTTGGCCGGTTTGTCTTCCATGACTTCTTGTTTGATGGGGTTCGCCTCGCTTGGATGCAGTCCATTGTGATCCATAGGGTCTGCATCGATATCATAATCTAATCCCGAGTAGTCTATATGCATAGAAGTTTGTAAATCATCTTTGGTAGCATCGAGTTTGGAAGGTTTTGTTGTGTGCAGGACGTTATAATTCAAAGGTTTAAAGTCGTCTTCATCATCTTCATCGGAGCTAAATGTCAACTTCCGCTTTTCTCGTAGAGCTTCATCGGAAGGTTTAAGGTGTTTCTGTTGATTGGAGCGTCTCCTAGAAGGTTGTTTATCGTCTTTGGGTGGTTTCTGAATATGGTTCTGGGTGGAATTTCTGGAAGGTATAGATGGTTGATTCAGATTGGTCAGAATTTGATTGGTCAGAACTTGTCCCAAGGGTTCTTCTGCTTGATTATCCCATGGTGTATCCTCCGGCTTGACAGGGTCAGAGTCGTGTTTCCCATCTGAAGACAGAATATTGAGCTGGTCGACCTTAATCTCCCGGTTCCTGCAGTTAGTCACTATCCCAGGCTTGCTAAAGTCATCCTAACGCTTCTTGTTTGCTGGACTAGTTACATACCCTGAGCCTCTTATTCGGGCCTCTCGCCGTGTGTACTGGTCTATAGAAGGCATGTTGTTGGAGTAAGTTCGCGCACCACTGATAAACAGAGAATACTGTCAACAGAGAACAAAGCCACAAGTACACAATGTATTTAATATAGACTAGGAATACAGTGATAGATTATCAAAGTACTATATTCTTAGAGATTAGTTGAATCATATTTAGAAAGTAGTGAACAAAAAGAGTGTGAAAAAAGAGAGTATTGTGGTGAACTGATTAATATGTGTATTTACCTGCATACAATACATCACACACAATACTAGGATGTGAGTAATGCGAGTGATAGTACTGAGCCTGGGTAAGAATAGTACATAATACACAAGACACAGGACACAGGACACAGGACACAAGACACAAGACACAAGACACAGGACACAGGACACAGGACACAGGACACAGGACACAAGACACAGGACACAAGACACAGGACACAGGACACAGGACACAGGACACAGGACACAGGACACAAGACACAGGACACAAGACACAGGACACAGGACACAAGACACAGGACACAAGACACAGGACACAGGACACCCAGTCACTACACAACTTAGTGGTAGTTTAAGATTACAGAACACTTTAAAGAGAAACAAAGAAATTTGTTGATATTCTGTCACATCACTTTATCTACCACCTCTATTATATAATGTACACTGGACTATGTAGACTAGCCTTTTGTTGTTGAGTCTTGTAATCGGGTAATGTAAGATAGTTTTTCGAGAGGTATGAAGCCTATGGAGATTATGGAGATTATGGAATATAGTGAATTAGAGTTGTGGGTTGGTATGTAGAATGGGTGCATTATTACATTTTTAGTGAGTACCATTTTGGGCCTGGTTTTTTTCGCAGTCAAGTGCTAGTGCGCGTATATAATGTATGTTGAGAGTTAGCGTTAACTCTTTGATAAGTTGGAATTGTTATGGCATTGGCCTCCACTCATTCTTTCAAGTATGGTGCTTCAGGGTTCATCATAGATCACTTTAAATTCTTCTATAAACTAGATATCAGTGAACTGTTCTCACAATTGATACCGCTCAAACCTGAGCGGGATCCTCTCTATATATACAGTCAGTCCCGGGGACTCCCACATCCGAGACCGGCGTCTCGTAAGTGACTATGCATGATGAGTGTACGTCCTCGTTGTGCACATATCCCTGTTTCATCTGCACCATGTATCTCTGAAACCTGTGGGACCTCTCCACCTCATCTCCAACCCTGTGTATTGTCGTTGACCTGCAGGCAACATGTTTCACAGTTGCCCGTGTTGTGATTTGTCATCTACTAACGCATAAACTGGAACGATTTCCTTTTAAGCTGTACTCACTCAACGTCGTCTCTTATTCTCTATCCTTCTAGTGTTACCGCCCGCTCCCTTTTCCGCGGGACGGCGTCCACTCTTGTCTGTTCCTGCATATCACTGTTTCATCTGTCCTGCTTACCTGCAGTCACATGGAACATGCAGTACATCAGAGATATACTGATTCCTCATGTTCCAACAGCCCGCACTCACAGGTTGACACATATCGCATGTCCAACAAGTTCAACAATGTAAACTTCTGTATATATCCATGCCTACATTATGTATTAAAATTATTTTTTATTTATTTTTACAAAGCCTAATGTTTTGTAGTTGCAAAAGGGTATTAAATTATAAATTTATGTATAGTAAAGGCGCGTCGATCTACTCTGTGTATTAATCTTAATCTTTCATCAATCTACATTCTAGTCTATCTATTTCTGTACCAGAAAAACACCATTTCGCGTCTATTCACTCATTTGCCTTTGGTATCAAATCGTAAAATGACTCTTAATTCTAGAACAACTCAGTTATTGTTTTTAGGTGAAGGAGTTCAGGGGAATGACGGAGGCTTGCATACAAGAAGGCCATACTACTTTACTATGAGACGATTGGGAAATGAGTATTTAACTTAGTACTTCACTATGAGCCTTCACTATTGACTCATAGTGATAGTTCAGTGACTGTTCAGTGATTGTTCAGTGACTGTTCAGTGATTGTTCAGTGACTGTTCAGTGATTGTTCAGTGACTGTTCAGTGATGGCTAAGTGACTGTTCAGTGATGGCTAAGTGATTGTTCAATGATGGCTAAGTGATTGTTCAATGATGGCTCAGTGATGGCTCATGTATATATAGGCTCTTCTGGCCGTTATGACCATTGTATAGTGAGCTTCAAGAGTTATTGTAAAGAAAGAAACCCTGTGAATCTGAGCGACTCAAACAACTACATTTCATCGTTTTTCTGAATCACATTTCATCATTCACAGCAGACCAAAAACTTCTTTCAACAGAACGCGCATATCTGGAACTACTGCCAATTGGAGTACTTCAGACTCTCTTTTCTAGTTTTTTTTTTTAAAAAAAAATTTTAACTTTAAATTTTTTTAATTTTTTTAATTTTTCTCTGTTTTACCTTACTACGATATTGTTCTTTAAAAGAATTGTGACTTGACTACTAGATCTTGTACTTGCTCTAGGTGAAGGTGTTTCGAAATAGACCTAAGTAGAAATGATACTTGAAGATAATTCAAACACTAGGTTCAAACACTAGGTTCAAACACTAGGTTGAAACACCATAGTTGTACTCTTAGAGCTCTATCACTCTGTAATATCACATATCTCTATAGCTTATTGTTGTAGTGTAAATACACTATGGATATCGTAGTCAGGATTTCACTTTCATAGGGCGTAGTACCCCGGATTTCACTTTCGTAGAGTATGGTATCTAATAGGTCGAGAATTAGTATTGTTCCTAACCTTTTTTCTCTTGTAGTGTGCTATATCCACTATAGTCAGATCCCACAGAATCTAACAACTACACTATACTATATATACTCGATTATCCATACTTTAGTACACTACATTATACAGTACTATGTATATTACACTACATTTTACGATAATATACTATACTATACTATACTAAACCATGGTAATTACACTTCCATTCTACTCTACACCTAATTTCTAGTAGAATAAATTCTACGGTACAATATAACCTACTATACTCCACTATTGACCATACTACTATTGCTACTGCCAGTATTACTGATAATACTACCAGGCTTATTACTATAGTTTTAAAGCTAGTCCTATACTACTTTAGTTCTTACAGGACACAGCTATACTAATACAGCTATACTAATACAGCTATACTAATACTGTTAGATCCGCCATAGACAGGGCCCTGCCTATGAAGGTATTATGAAGCCTCTCAGTCCAGTTGTTACAATGGCCATTGCAAACGCCGTGTCACGACCATCGTTGTATGAAGTACTATGATGGTCCTTTCGGCTATTCTGGAACAATCCTTACCATTGTTCTGGTGGAGAGTCTTTCGGTGCCACGTTTCTCTCAAAGTATATAAGCCACTCCAGTTCCTCTCTTTGAGAAACCAGCAACGAATACAAGATTAGGTTAAGACACGTTATAAAGAACATAACAAATACACAGCTATACTACTATACAGCAATACTACTCTCCGACACTAAGCTATACTAACATACAACACAGTAGTGCATTGTAGTAGTATAATATAGTAGGGTGGTGGTTAGTGACAGTAGCTGATTAGTCTATTTTTAGTCAATATTAGCTGTATTGTATACTCTAGCCTGTACTCTGCCTTTGGTGCCTCACTACTTCATTTAAAGCCTATGTATGATTCTAACAATAGTCAGGCCATCATTGTACCAAATCCTATGATGGATGATGATGATGGATGTAATAAAGCATCTGGAATGGTTGTAATTACCGTCTCTCGGCCAACAGAATATTTCAGGAAATTGTGTGTAGCTAAAAGAAAGGGGGATACTTTAGATTTTGGTGTGACCTGCATGTAACCCCCGGTATAAAATATCTAGTCACGTGATACAATTACATACCTCAAGTAATGGCCCATACACTTCAGATTCTGGGTTCCCAAAGAGACACATATCTCCCAAAACTAAAGTGAATCCATATCTTTTTAAAAATTAAAGATATATTTTATTTTTTGGAGGATAAAATGACCTGATTCAATAGGTCGGAACTGGATATAAGCCCCGGAACTGGCTATTCCGGCCACATAAACAATGCTGTCACGTGCTACCCAAGTACAACACTTTCTTAATCTCTTTATAAGATGAATTTGTATGACAGTCCTATAAATACATAAACCCTTCCCCAAGTGTTGATGTTGATGGCATCTCTGGGTCGTGCGCGACTCATAAAATAACATATGTGGGAGGACTACCGTATGCATGGATATCCAGCATCTACAGCACTATGAAGTGTTTTTGTCACTTTATTAAAGTATCATAAGATTATCATACATTGGACGCTTATTGCTGGGAGAAGTGCTCCAACAAGATGTTTCTCTCCTCAGAGTCAGCACCCCAGTTCTTGACAACAATACAAGAAGCACCAACAACCTTTCTGGCATTACCTTCTCTGTCCAACTGACACAAACCGGCCCACTCACCCAACAACTTGGCGTCAGAGACCTTGATCAATGGAATCTTCTCGTCACCCTCGTTACACAAACCCTCAACCAACTTGGTGATGGAGTCCTCAGTAACAGAGTCACACAAGACACACAATTGGGCCTCCTTTCTAGAAAGAGCCTTGGAGGCCTCTCTCAAACCTCTGGCCAAACCATCGTGAACCAAAGAGGTTCTCAACACAACCTTCAAGGCATCCTCGATGGAAATGGAAGACTCTTGTTGCTCAACGGCAACCTCTTCGACGACTTGTTGTTCTTCGATATCAGACATTATGGACTTCTTCGTCAGTATACTGCTCAGTGAAGAAGAAAGAGGTGCGAGGTATAATTTTTCGGGTGGGCTGCGCGCGCGACCGGCCAGTGCGCACACACTAGGTGGGAATGTCATTAGGGCTCAAGCCCTAACTTACCTCAGTCATTCTCCCGTACTCCTCTCCTCCCGCACTCCTCTCTACTACTCCATTACTCCACTACTGCACTACTCCACTATACCCCCTTAGTCTCGCACAAATGACCCATCCACCATCTGCCACCAATTAATATGCACATGAAGAAAACATAAATAACATCACTATAATGTCTAAGTATGCATATAATTGTGAATATAACTAATTTATTAATAATTATAAACACGTTTCACTTAATTCTTATATGGAACTCTATGTATGTAGGGGAATCAAGTAGTTGTTCCCTTGCTTCTTGTCTGGTCAGCACAATATATATATATATACCTGTTGAGCTTTACTGCCCAAGCTCTTAATCTGGAACGATTATGTCATTGGGAACCAATGATATCATAACTTCTATTCTTATGTGTATCTAAACTATACTAAGAACTCTCATAATCACAACGTCGTCTCTTATTTCCTTGCTTCAATAACTGCAAGAGAATGCGAGCCACATCATTAGCTTTGAACTCACTGATTCAGAATATTTTAATCCAAAACTCGGTGATAATATACAGCGATGTAAACATACGTTTTTCATTTGTTTTCATCTAATTTGTTTTGTTCAAGATATTTCCTGGTACCACAACTGATGGTGCCTTCCTGACCAGGTTGAATATATGCACGCTCGCGTATGTCACCTTGGTGTGTGAACACATCAGAAAATGTTGCAGACATTTTCACAAAAGCTCTCACTAAGGACCCACCAAAACTTCTCGTAGATGAGATTATGAGATCCATATCCTATAGCAAGAAGGATCCTCTGGATCTTGCACCATGGTTACTCTACGGGCCACCTGATTCCCCAGCACTTCTAGCTGATATGGAATTATCAAATCTACAGTTTTTTTTTTTTTTTTTTTTGCCAAAACAACTTAACATTCTCCTTTTCTTCTGCTATAAGGTAAGCAGAAAATTCTCAGTTCATTCCATCTAGATCTAGATATAACTGACGGTGTGTCTTCTAAACCTTGAAACACTCTCTGCAGTAAGCCTCAAAGCGTTGTCTCATTTGAAAGAGTAATCTTTCGCAAGCTGCGATTAACGATTCTTTGTTAGCAGGCTTTTTTCTTGATGATCCTTTTAGCATCGTAGCATTTCGTCATGAAGTACATATAATAAAACAAGTTCACTCATACACCTGAAATGCCAAGTTCTAAAATCCTGACTCCGTTGAGTCGCTAGTATTCAGAAATGCACACATTGCATTCTTTTTGCAAGATCTTCTTTGGGTCTTCAACGCATACCCAAACGTATCGACCTGTTCTGATCTTCTCCAAAGTTTTCACAAGGTTTGCTTCGAAGATTGGAGCTTTCTCTCTCTGGTCAAGATGATAGGGGATCTCCAATTTGGGGCTAACCGATCCATGGCTCATATATATATAAAGGGGGGTCGTGCACCAACCGTTTTATTCAAATCCCCACAAGCTTTGGCTGCTCTTCTATATATATATATTTTTTAATCGCTAGCCTTTCTTATCCTCCTTTTATTTCCATTACTTAACACATTATTAATATCTCTATTTTTTTGATTTTAGTTCCTTTTTTATTCCCTCATACTCTCTGATTGGTTCCCACTTCATCTGAATTCTGCGGTGTACCAACGAATTCGAATAAACCAAACCAAAAAAAAATTAATCCGGTTTAAAAAAAACTTATCATTCGAAACATTTTCTAGTCATTTACCAGAATTGGAATATTCTTTCTCTTTACTTTTTTTTTTAAATGGATGGAAGTCTATGAACTAAGCACGTGTTATTATGCAGGATGTATCGAATGTGTACACAACTAAATCTTAGAAGTACAACTTGAGTCCATTATATCAAAATGAAGTTGACATGATTAAGATATCAGAAACGGGCTGAAAAGATAAGGGGCTCTTTATAGCCTCACTTGACGTGGCAAGAAGTCAGCCACCAGTATCTGATTACAGGCTTCAGTGTCAACTACTTAAGTAGTCCGATTACTCCGTCGGGATAACCATCAGCGAATGAATATAGTAAACAGGACCTGACGTAACAGCTAGAATATAGCAACTTATACTAGTATACTCTAATGCTATACTCTACTACTATACTCATTCTACTACTATACTCACTCTCTTACTATACTCACTCTACTACTATACTCGCTCTACTACTATACTCACTCTACTACTATACTCACTCTACTACTCTACTCCAATACTCTACTACTCTACTCTAATACTATACTACCATACTCTAATACTATACTACTCTACTCCAATACTATACTACTCTACTCCAATACTCTACTACCATACTCTAATACTATACTACCATACTCTAATACTATACTACCATACTCTAATACTATACTACCATACTCTAATACTATACTACCATACTCTAATACTATACTCTAATACTATACTCTAATGCTATACTACTATACCCTACTGGCTGTACTGTGTCTGAATAAACATTAATATTATACTATACTATAATATTGCACTATTCGCTCTCTGTTAGATCCACCATAGGTAGCGCTCTACCTATTTCAGTATTTTAAGCCTACGCTGTCTAATCTTAACAATGGCCATTCCACTGTGCCACACCTCCACCATCATTGCACAACCAAAAGGGAATGTGAAGAGTTTTCCCCCTTTGCACCTAGCAACACCCGTTGACTAGGCAACTCCGTTGTCAAAAACTTAAATAGCTCAGATTCCTCTTTCTGGGTAATCATCAACAAAAAAAAATATAGTAAACAGAGTACCTGAAGTAAATCGAATCTAACAATTTGGGTCCCACAAAAGCCGTCAGTTAATTGAGCCAACAATTACTGATTGATTAGCGGACACCTCGTTTGGGAAATACTTTCTTTGTTGGGATCAAGAGGTGGCCAAGGGATTCATTGATCATATATTCAACTTCACCCTCAATCACCTTACTCTATGTGGGGTCCCGTACAGCTACATCTAAAAAGTGTATCGAAGTCGGATTATGTGACTGTGGTAGGTATTTCTCACGAGATGTTTAGATGGAGTGTTGTGGGGACCTCGGAATTGAGACAGAATGGGTGCAAAAAACACCCGTGCACCAGGCTACCCCAGAACAAAAAGGCCCAACGCAAACGTCCTTTTTTTCATCCTACAGAAGAAAGAGTAAGCTGGTTGGAATCCTGAAATTCCGGACTTCAAAATGCATACTTTTCAGTCGAAAATCGTTTCGTGGTGGACTTTTGGAGGTCCCGTACTTGAACAATTCCGGCCACGGCCCGCAATTCCGGCCAAGCTATGCAAGGATCAGTGCTCATAATTATACATCATATTACTATGTCAGAAAAAATGAACAATACAGTATGGTATTCTGCACAATTTCCCTCTATAGCAATTATTGAAAAGTCAAGCACCTAGCAACACCCGCTGACTAGGCGACGCCGTCGTCAAATACTTAAATACCTCAGATTCCTCTTTCTAGGGAATCATCAACAAAAAAATATGCTAAACAAAGTACCTGACTTAACAACAAGAATCTAACATACTTGTTTTTTTAGGTATTATTACAGATAAGAGAGAAAGAAGAACGAAGAGAAAGAAAGAACGAAGAGAAAGAAGAAAGGAATGAATACAACGGACTGAGTGTGTATAAATTAATTTTGAAGCTAGTGTATAAGTATATAAGTGAAGCTGGATAGAGATTGGACGGTGAGCGTGGGAGTTTTCGCAGATTTGTAGCTTTGCAGCTTTGTAGCTTTGCAGCTTTGCAGCTTCGCAGCTTTGCAGCTTCGCAGCTTTGTAGCTTCGCAGTTGCCTTGGTTGCCCTGGCTGCTTCCCGGGTATGCAGTCGCATTGTACTGACCATCCCACCGATCCAAAACCATAACGCCAGAAACAAAACCTTGGGATATATTATTTTATTATTTTTTTTTTTAGTTTCCTTTGGTTTTTTTTTCATTTGGTTTATTAGTTCTGGACTCTTTTTTTTCTTTTTTTTTGTTCTCTCATAAATAGTGCCTAGAGTTCCATGTCATGGGCAAACGTCTCGTGGTGAGAATCGTAGTCGGAGTCATCTATGGCCAGCTCGGCCAGCATACCACGGTCGATGGCGGCCGGGTTCCGCTGTGGAGACGCTTCATATTCCTCGTCCTCGTCCTCAAAGTCAATCATGAAGAAATCGTCGCTGGACCCAGTAATGCGCTGGTACAACAACTTGACCTCGCCCACAATTCCGTCATAGCTCAACTCCAGCGACGGCATGTTCAGGAACATGATATCGTCGGAATCCTTGACCAGCAAACTGGAGATGTTGAGTTTGGAGCTCTGTTCCTTGGACAAGACGTTGGAGAGGTCTGGGTTTATGTACGTGGCCTGGACGTACCCAATCTTGCACACGATATCCAAGTTTTTCTTGGGCACAAACGATTGCAAGGATTCACCAAGCTTAAACGAGTTGACCAACTTGGGCGTGCCCTGCTCATCCACAGAGAAGTCATTTTCGTCAAGCACTTCATCGAGGTTGGTGGCACTTTCCCGCAAAATGGCGCTTTCCATCTTACTGAACGCACTCTCCAAGTCCTGTTTGGCCTTGGTGGCATTCTGCTCGCACGTATGCAGGTACCAGATGGATTCCCCTTCAGGACACACGCCAGAACCTCCGTTTTGAATCACCACCTGCACGGAATGCTGGTTATGGGTGGGCAAGGAATCGGGAGGGAACACAACCACGGCAGAAGACTCTTTTTCCGTCATCCACTCTTTGCAATCGTTGCGGAGGATGGTTATGAGCCTTGTCACCGTGAACTGTGGCAATTTCTCCTCCAATTCCGCGTAGCTCGTAGCCAAGAACTTGGGGATTTGTGTAGGAGACACCACGATCTTCTCGTTGATCTTAACCGTAGATCCGTCGTCGAACTTGGCAGTCTTAGCCTCCGGGTCAAAGTCCACGAGTTTCGTATCAAGCTTATACGTTGTTCCAGCAACTGCAGCACTTCGACAGAAACCCTGCGAGAGCTCCCCCGGGCCTCCGTACTTCAGCACCATGACTGGGAAGTTGCCGTAAACATCAAAGGACACCAAGAACCGTTTCATACGCGCCACTGCCTCTGGTGTCCGCGTATCTTTCTTATGGCAGAGACCAATGGAGTATATGAGCTCATCGGCCTGAGACAGGTGCAAATTGAAGCAATTGGAAAGAAAGTCAGCTATAGGAGTCTTTGAATTCTCCAAAAGAAGCAGTTTCTTATCTGGGTCATTGTTATCCTGCAAAATAAACTTCAAGAACTTCATCAACGAGCGTTTGGTGGTCAACGACATGGACTGGTCCGTGAAGATCTCTTCCTTGGTGGTATTGGACAATTTGGACTTGAAGTTGTCGTTTTCAAACACGTGGAAATTGGACAAGCTCTGGAACTCCAAGTACTTGTACACTCTGCTCTGCAACAACAAGGCCAAGAGGTCCAGCTGGGTGAACATGACGCGTGGGTTCAAGTCCACTCCATAGTCCTTGCTACTAAAGCCATTAGTAGCTTTTCCTCCCGGCACGTATATCTGGGCATCCAGGAAATGCTGCACCTTGCCCAGGTTGACCTCAACACACCATTTTTTCAACTGGTCGATGGTCATGGTGGAGCTGGAATCGCCATAGTATGAGTTTGCATCTATATGGAGTACCTCAACGCCCTGCCACGAAAGAGCAGCGGCCAAGATGGACTCCACCAAGCCGGTGCCCACGATCAAAATGTCGCAGTGGTCGATTTTGAGACTATAGTTGTTGGGTTTCTCCAACCCCGACAATTGCGGGATCACCAGAGGTGTATACGACGCACTGGGGCGCCGTTCGGCCATAGATTGTCTTCTCTCGGACTTTCTAAACGCTGGCATAGTAGTAATAGTATTTTTAACTAAAGATAAATCTCACCAAAGATAAATCTGACCAAAGATAAATTTGACCAAAGATGAATCACTATTATATAAATTCAAACCAAGTATTGGATTTTCACGTAGTTGTCACTTCTGATTGTCACGTAGTTGTCACTTCTGATTATCACGTGGTTATCACTTGGGATTATCACTTGAGGTTTTCACGTGGTTATGACTTGAGGTTTTTAGTTGGGGTTGTCACTTGGGGTTGCCACTTGTGGTTGTTGATAAGTGTGGCTGGAAATACGATCTGACTGTTGACTAATCCGGGTATAGATATGTTATTGCTTGCAGTGGAGTATATCGGGTCTCCTGCACAGTGGGGTCGTATCCGCTAAGAAAATCCGTACACTCGTCAGTATTGGGTAATTTGGTACTGTGTACTATAGAATTGTACTATTGCAACTGTGTACTGTGGTTCTGGATGGTGGTGGATAGTGGCTTGGTCGGACCGGAAGTTTGGTAGGCTTTGACTCGCGCTAAATAATTTTTTCTGCGCTATATGCACTGATCTGGATATGCCCAGAATACCCACGTTATGGACCCTGCAGGTGCACCAGGGCCGATCCGATACGGACAGATCTAAAAAAAAATTAGAGCGAAGAAGGAAAAAGAGCAAATAAGGTGTTATGTGGGGAAGAAGAAAAGGTGGGTGGGGAATACGGGTCTATTTATATTTTTTTGGGAAGCCGTTTTGTAACGCGGAGGTACGGATGTCGCTATAACATTGGACGACAGTCTACTGATTAATTAACGCGCTTTAGCCACGGTGCATCTGCGGTGCACTGACTAGACTCAGAGGGGAAAATGTGAAATTAGGGTGAGAGATTTTTTCATTGGTTTTTTTTTTCTGGTTTGGTGGTGTAGGGGTGTATTGTGATGTGGCTCAACACGTTCCGCCAAGAATTCCACATTCGGTTGAAGCTGCTTCACCTGTTGATTGGTTATGAGCACGTTTCGTGTCTATTGTTACCTTCCTATATATAGCTTATGAGTCATCCTAGCTATACTACACAATACAATACAAAACAATACATACAATACATATAATACATACAATACATATAATACATACAATACATATAATACATACAATACATATAATACATACAATACATAACAATACAATACAATACAATTCAATTCAATACAATACAACACTACACTACACTACACTCCACTACACTCCACTACACTACACTACACTACACTCCACTACACTACACTACACTACACTACACTACACTACACTACACTACACTACACTACAATGCTACACTACAATACCTAAGAACAATAGTGTCTGTTGTTAATAGTACTTTTCTTGAGTCAGTATGCATTTATGGAGACAATTAGACCCTATTCTTAGACTACTCACTACCATACATGGTCTATACTAGCCTTTGAGTACAGGAGTATGAACTGGTTACTAACAGAATACTAGATTAGTGGACAGGGAGTCTTCGAAAAGAAGTTGAAATGGAAGCAGAAAAATTGCAGCACCACAATTACACACATGGTCCCCCACTGCATTACTCACTGTGGCCCTAAGTGGCTTGACTAACGTTGATCGGATGGGAACCCCAGTACTTTGCACTTGGTATGGCCGCAACCGAGAGTTGTTTTTCGTGCTTTGTCCCACGTAATTGTCTTTCTAAGAATATTTTGATGTAAATTTAGAGTAATACAGAGTAATACAGAGTAATACAGAGTAATACAGAGTGATACAGAGTAATACAGAGTAATACAGAGTAATACAGAATAGAAGGTAATGGGAAATGGGCAACTAGAATCGGATTTAGAGGATATGTACTAGGCGATAAAAAGTAGTACTATCTCTATAGCCCCTGTCCATTACGGTAAGTCAAAAAGTACGAATAGAATAGTATTGTGTAGGTATTTGGTAGTAGTAGTAGTAGTCGTAGTGACATATAACTTATATAAGAGAATAATAATATAATCTGTTGATCGTTCTAATCTAAAGATCTCATAGGAATGTAAATGTGAGATAATATAAGGATATATGAATGATAAAAAAAAAGGTATTTGATGGATACATAGAATATATCATATAAGAGAATTATTTCTTTATAACATCAATTCCGTATTCCATCGAATTGAGAATTGTAGGATGAGGAATGGCAGCAGTAGTCGTATCTGATAGTGTTTCATAATAGCATTTATCAGTGAGCAGTATCTGATAGTGTTTGGTGATAGCATCTATCAGTGAGCAGTATAGTAGTAATTCGCCATGTCCTCGAATTGGTCTGTTTCGTAACCTCCATGATCAGGGCATGGGTTCGAAGCCCACCACAAACTAATGTTGTTCTCAGTCCACTTCCGGGCACACTGGATATCGAGCAAGTAATCATTTTTGCAGTTCGCAAACTGCATAGGGGAAAGTTGGAGTAGTTAGACAAGTCAATAAAATTCTTGATCCGTGATACCAACTGGAAATAATGCTTTACTATCCGCTTGGAGATAAGCGTTTGCGATTCCCTAGAGCTGGCTCTTGCACCTATCCAATACTCATATTGTTAGCGGAGAAATCGAAAGACGCTTCAATTAGCTGAAGAACCTTGTCACAGTATGGATATTGAATAGTGAACAAAGCGTTGCTGCTTCTGCCTTCATGGATATTCCTTACCTTGGAGTTCAACTTCTTTGTGTAAAACGAGTTGGCGACGTTGTAGTAACTGGTGCCGAATGTCTTTTCCTCTTGGTCGACCCAAAATGTTGTACAAAATGGCGAATTTGCTCTTCTTCACGTCGAAGATGTCTTTGTAGATCCTATCAAGGGCCAAAGGGAACTTTTGAGCCTCACTGGATGGCTTTAAAACAAGGTAAGTCACGGTGTTGCCCCACGGTATTGGAAAGGTCAAAAAACTCATAGCCATTGGTCATGATATGGGGCAAAAAAAAAGATATACATGCTGGACCATTTCAAGTATTGCTGGGAGTTCGTTCGTTGTCACGAGATCTTTAGTAGTGAAGCCTGACTTCAAGCATTTTCCTAAAGCTCCAACCCTGGTATCATCGAAGCAAACCTGATTTCCCAAGTTAATAATTGCTCGATCGATTGAATTGATCTCTGTTTCGTATAACCCAAGAATCTTAGAGTCATGCAACAAACTGTCAACCTTGCTGATTTCTTCATTGAATGTAGATTGGTGTATTATAGACTAATAGAGTAGTAGATTAGGGAGTATAGCAATGGATTAAAGCAGAGACTGGGGCAGTGCAGAGTAAAGTGGAGTATACAAACAAGACAACAAACTATATTAGAGCAGTAAACTAGCAGATAAGGATAGTAATAGACTATTAGAACATAGAGAGACACGAATCATAGAGGAGTTAGAGGTGGTATATTATTATTAGTAGTATCTATTAGTACTAGTACCTATTAGTATAAGGTAGTAGTAGCATTAGGTAGTAGTATCGGGTGGCTTTTTTGCTGACGGCTTATTTATAATGTCACATATTATTTGTCATGACATGGTTAATAAATATATGCCGGATATAATTATAGGACGGGCATACTATTCGTATTATTTAATTTAAATGAAAGAATTAATCATTTGGTGATGATCATTATTAAATAATAATATGATCACTATAATCTTGATATCAGTAAAAATGTTATTGGATTAATATCTAATCTAGATAGATTCAGTAGATACTCATAGTTTATGTTAGATTCTTGTAAGCACGTAAATCACCTAATTGAAATTAAATTCGTTGATAATTCCTCAAGAAGAGAAATGGGCCACCAACAAATAGTCTGCCGGAAGGTAGCCGAAGGAGTGTAGTAACGGTGAACCAAAAAGGGGCGTAATAACGGTGAACCAAAAAGGGGCGTAATAACGGTGAACCAAAAAGGGGCGTAATAACGGTGAACCCGAAAAAGGGCATAGTAGCATAGGTTCACAATTAACCGTGCACGTGAGCTTAATCCCTATATGGGTTGTATTCCACCCATCTTGGATCTAACAGTTCATTATTGTTAGATATAAGTATAATAGCGGCCCGCACCTTTGCCGTGGGCTTGGTGCGCATTTCACTCATAGTGACTGCACACCGGAACAACCCCCACCATGGACTCCTCCAAACCCCCTGGGTCTCTCTTGCTCGCATGGCAAGTCAAAGATAGACACTGCCTTGTGATTGGCGGAGGCGATGTAGCACTCAGCCGCATTGACCATTTGATCAGAGCAAATGCCAAAATCACCGTTGTATCTGGGCCCAAGTTGATCGATGAGATCGCTCAACGCAACACCGATAAGTTGCTCTACAAATTGGTGCAGCGGGACTTTGAGGCTGCAGATTTGCAGATGTATGAAAAGCCGCCTTCTTTTAGTGTAAACACATTTTCGGAAGTCGGAGACCATCATTATAAGGAAATTGACGATATGGTGTTCAACCAACACTTTGCATGCGTCAACTGCTGCATCGACGACCCAGTGCTCTCAACCAAAATATATTACATGTGCAAGTATCTCCGGATTCCGGTGAACATTGCCGATAAACCACCAATGTGTGATTTCTACTTTGGGGCCATGTTCAACCAGGATGCACTCCAGATCATGATCAGTACCAATGGCAAGTCGCCTCGGCTTTCCAAGATGATCAAGGATGACATTTCCAAGAAATTCTCCAATCTTCGCCTTAATAATGCCGTGGACAATTTGGGTTCGATCAGGGCTAGGCTTCGGGAGAAGCACGTGACGGGGACCGATTTGGAGTCTATTGATAACCGTATGCAGTGGATCAAGGGCTTGACGGATTTCTTTTCGCTTGAGGAATGGGTCAATTTGGACTTGGAAACTCTGGCCGTTGATAAGATTGTGGATACGTACCCGGAATTTCCCCCTAAGGATTACGAAGAGTTTAAGGAGTTTATTGGTGTGGCTAGTCCAGTGAAGAGTGAGACAGAGAATAAGAGTGAGAGTGAGACAGAGAATAAGAGTGAGAATAAGACAGAATAAGACAGAGAATAAGAGTGAGAATAAGACAGAATCAGATAGAATAAGACAGATTAAGATAGAGAAGAAAAATGTGAATGGACATGAAAAAGATTGAAAAATGTGAGTGAATAGTGAGTGAGAATTGAACCGTACTACCTTTCTATTCCACTCTACCATACTATACCATACTATACTCTATCATTTTGCATCACTATATTACACTACCATGCTACCCTTGCTAGATCCTTGTTAGCACATTGAATACCTAATAGTTAGTATATTTATTGATAATTCCTCAGAGAAAAGTATCAGAGCGATGTTTTTAGTGTTTTGGAGAGAAAAAGTGGCTTTGAAAAAACATTTCATCAGAACAACAATGGTGATATTCTTAGTCATTGCACAAACCATGTGTCTCTGGAACCTAGTGTAAATTTTCCAAGTCGGTCGAGTGACGGTTATTTCATGCCTACAAAAATATATTGTAATCAGGAGCAGCAGAAATAGTATGTAAAGCATAAACACGTGAAAATTTAAAGATATCCACTAATAAATACATCATAGATCAATTGGTACAATACCACCACAGTTTGCTTTATGTACTATCTTTGAGATCCACCATAGGTAGTGATGTACCTTTTTTTTGTGTAACACTAACAATGATTATTGTTCAGGGCCTTCTGCTTATCCTTCTACTGATCCTTCTACTGATCCTTCTACTCATCCTTGAATTGGGTACCAGGATGGTCTGAGGTAAGTAGAATAGTAATCGGTGAGAAGTTGTTACGCATCCACTCCTTCTCTCGAAAACACTAAAAAAGCTGGTCAGATTCCTTCTTCTGAGAAATCATCAACGAATATAATAGTCCAATAATCAAAAAATGAACAGTATTCATACACAATGTTGAAAAATCTATACCGTCGATACCAGAACACCCGACACTTTTATGGAGTGCCTATAATTTTCTATGATTTCTTTGGTTTCTGAGAATTGTTCATTTTTCAGATAAAAAGAGGAGGGAGAAGGTGTTTGTGGGGAACGGTGTTTCTAGGAACTGGTGTTTTAGGAACTGGTGTTGTAGGAACTGGTGTTGTAGGAACTGGTGTTGTAGGAACTGGTGTTTCTGGCTTATCTAGAGTTACACTCGACATACAAAAGACTGTTATTATTCACATTCTTTCAATATTCTCTCATGATATCACCATTGACATATTCACATACAGTGTTTTTCAAAACTATTCAAACCAGTGCGACAAAATGATTCAAACCAGTGCGACAAAATGTTTCAAACTAGTGCGACAAAATGTTTCGTACCCCTTCGCACAATCTTTCAAACCAAATGGACAAGTTGTTGTATACAGGATAATAAGGAAACCAGTTCAGTTCCGTCCGTTTTTCACCCTTGATTGGTTTTGCAAGACTTCTGTCCCAAATGTAATACCATAAGAGGCAATCCTCCAGATTTAAGCTTTCAGGATATTGAATTCTAATAAAAGTTGGTGTGAAACATTACGCCATCTGGTTTGAACCATTCTGTCTTTCTGGGTTGAACCATTCTGTCGCGCTGGTTTGAATAATCTCGAAAAACACTGTATTCACACTAATGTCTCATGTCTCATTATTATTCATCTTTATCCATTTGCAATTGATCATTTTCTTATTATTCCTATTTCATTCTTAAATCATCATTTTGTAAGATGTAAGGTTTCAACATATGTTTTAGTATATATTATTATACAGGGATATGTAAGTTGTACCTTACAAGACCGAAGTCCTGAGACGGGGCCGCAGCACGGTTGAAACTTATCCACTCGTCTATGACCTGCACATAATACAGCACTGGCCTGTATACAACGTACTACGTAGTACCTGTTGAACTTGCGGGACATCTGTACCTCATGATCACGTGTCTTCTGGCACGTGAGAAAAGTTCAGGCTTACGTGTCCTACGGGAACGTGAATAGAGGAGCATGCAAGTATTAGACTTAACACTTGATGCATGTAAAGACGAGCACATTTCTAACACAAGGAGGAAATGGAATGCTAGAAGGAAATTACCGCTAGGAGGATTATTCAAGATAACCTGCATATTGTCTGCTATGCACGCCAATATGGCTTGTCCTATAAGGAGGGGGAATCCGCGTCATTAAGACAGGGCGGATAAGTAAATCTGTCACGGCGACCCCAGGTTGAGCTTATAGAAATCCAACAAACGTTATCACCTTTCCACAATTGCAGGCGCAAAGCAGTAAGCGGCAACACAACCGTCTCAAGTTGCGGCTGCAAAGTGAAGAAAAGCTCTATTTAGTAGTCGGTAATTTCTAGAGGAGTAGAGCACTACTTGAGTTGTTACAACTGATTCTACTTGGACCAGACACACAACCAATAGGCTTAGTTGACCAATGGGCTTAGTCGACCAACAGTCTTAGTAATGAGTTGAAACGATTGAGTTTAACGTTGACATTGTTGTTATATACACGAGGAGGTCGATATGAATGATACAGGTAGACTAATCATCTTTCTCAGCTGGTAGTAGTCCCAGATCGAACAGCGTAAACTCAGTATCTGTAATTCATGGACCAGTTCTCAAGTAGCTATGTTTCTATGAGCAGAGACTAGACAAGACCATTGTACTAGACATAAATGTATAGATCCAGAGTCTGGTCCTGAGCCATCAGCCCTGAACGATGTACCTCAGCCACTCAGTCACTCCGTAAGTCAAAGTACCACATTTTTTCCATAGTAATAGTACCTCATAGTAACACACTCTCATAGAAACCATGAGAAGCTCATTCTCATAGTAACAGTACCTGAAAACTTGACTCATCGTAACTCACAGTAACACTAGCTATCGTCCTAGTCCCGGAATCCACTTTCTCATTAAATGTCTTCATGGATAAACACCTTGGAGCCCCCTGCTCCCACATACTCTGAGGCAATGTGCCCGTTACCCTTCAATTGGTATTGGTAGCTCATCAAGCCCTCCAAACCCACGGGTCCACGTGCATGGATCTTGTTGGTGCTGATACCCACCTCGGCGCCGAATCCATACCTGAACCCATCGGCAAACCGTGTGGAACAGTTCCAGTAGACACCGGCAGAATCCACGCCTTTGAGGAACTGGTCAGCATTGGCCTTGGTTTCCGTCACAATGCAGTCCGTGTGCTTGGACGAGTGCTCATTGATATGCTTGATTGCCTCGTCCACATCCTTGACTTTCTTAACGGAAATATCAAGCGATAAGTACTCCACATCGAAAGAATCGGAGCTAGCGTCCGCCACGAATTTGGGATCAATTCCGGAAAGAACGTTCTTCACCTCGGATGTCACGTGCAACGTCACCCCAGCATCGGTAAGACTCTTGAAAACCAGGTTGATTTTCTCGGAATCCGCCAAAAGACTCTCATGCACCAATAGTTGCTCAACAGCATTGCACCCTGCAGGGTAGTTGGTCTTAGAGTCCACCACCACCCGGCAGGCCTTGGCGAGGTCTGCAGACAGGTCAAGGAAGATGGCATTTATACCGTCAGCATGACCAAGTACAGGAATCTTGGTGTTCTCCTTGATGTTTCTGACCAAAGCATTGCTACCACGTGGAATCACAAGATCAATGTACTTGTCCTGGTCCAAGAGGCCCGAAACGTCGTCACGTGACTGGATCAATTGGATGGCGTTACCCGGAACGTCAGTTTCTCTAAGCAAGGTTTCGTTGACCACGGCCGAAATGGCCTTGAAAGTCTGGTACGACTCTTTCCCGCCCTTCAAGATGGCACAGTTGCCCGATTTAATTGCCAAAGCCGTGATATTGGCAATGACCTCCGGTCTGCTCTCGAAGATAATAAGCAACACGCCCAATGGAGACAGCACTCGGTACAAGTTCAAGCCATCATCGAGTTTCTTAGCCAAAGTGGTTTTCCCCATGGGATCAGGTAATTTCGCCACATCAAGTATGCCCTGGAGCATGGCCTGGTACTTGCCCGGATTGGACAAGTCCAAGCGTTTGATCAATGAAGCAGCCAAGTTATTTTCAGTAGCCGCTTGCATATCCTTTTTGTTTGCCTCCAAAATGGCATCTTTATTAACGTTCAAAGCATCGTGGATCTTCTCCAACGCACTGGACCTTTGGGTATTGGATAAAGTTTTGAGCACGCCAAAAGCTTGGCTCGCTTCGAGTGCAATCTGTTCGGCCATTTAAATTGGTTTAAAGATGTAGTGGTTTAGTGGTTTAGTGGTGTGGTATGGTATGGAAAAGGTGTAGGTGTATGGAAAGGGTGTATATAGACGTGAAGTATGGAATGGATGGGTAAAAGGGTGTATGGAATGGATGGGGTGTAGTGGGTGGGTGAGTGAATAATTATGAGTAATCGCGACGACGTAGTGCATGCACTTAAGCTTATCTGGTGCTTAGATTATGTCAAGCAGTAGAGTGACGCAGACAAAATAAGGATTTTATTACTCTTGACTTTTGAACCCCCCCGGTGCTAATACCATTAGTGCTCAGAAGTATGCTATTAATATGACTATTAATATGAGTATTGAGTATGGGTATGACTATGACTCCATGTCTAACAAATATGACTATTGACTATGACTATGACGAAGACTATTGAGTACGAGTGCTAAATTCTTGTTACGTCAGGTACTCTGTTTACTATGTTCATTTGCGGATGATTCCTAAAAAGGACGAATCTTAACAGATTATATAACTTTTTACCAAAACAATGGCGGTCATTGTTCTAGCTCACCGCAGGCCATCGTGATACCTCGTACAATGGTGACTGATAGATGGCTGGTAGATGGCTGGCTAGAAGGGCTTATCCAATGGAAATTTTTAGTGCCAGGCAGAGGGGCTTCATAACATCTCAATATGTGGAGAACTACTTATGGTGGATCTGACAGTATAGTAGTCATAGTATAGTAGTCTATAGTATAGTATAGTATAGTAGTCTATAGTATAGTAGTCTATAGTATAGTATAGTAGTCTATAGTATAGTATAGTAGTCTATAGTATAGTATAGTATAGTAGTCTATAGTATAGTATAGTATAGTAGTCTATAGTATAGTAGTCATAGTATAGTATAGTAGTCATAGTATAGTATAGTAGTCTATAGTATAGTAGTCATAGTATAGTATAGTAGTCATAGTATAGTATAGTAGTCATAGTATAGTTGTTATGTTCTTTATAACTGTATTGCCTAAACTTGTATTCGTTGATGGTTCCTCAAAGAGAGGAACCGAGGTGGCTTATATAACTTTGAGAAAAACGTGTTACCGGAAAACTCTCCACTAGAACAATGGTACGGCTTGTTCTAGAATATTCGAAAGAAGACCACCGATGCCCGAAATGCCGAGACGGCCGAACGCCTTGATACGGCGTTTGTCGTGCAAATGTTGAGATCAGACATCGCAGGTTTCATAATGTCCCTATAGGTAGTGCCCTACCTATAGTGGATCTAAATAGTAATGTAGTCTTAATTAAAACTAAGTAGAAATAGCAAACTGTACATATCTTATTATTCTCGTGGCACATAATATTGTTTAACCTAAAGTTTATATGTAGTAGTCTATAGTTGTGATATTCTGGTTACGGCCAGTGCTCTGTTTAGTAAGTATACCATATATAGACTAGTCCAGCATAGAGGAGTGGGTGTTCGGCCGTCAATATCTGATCGCCCTTGAAGGGTTTCAGCCACACATGGATAATACACCACCCATTGTGGGTCTAATAATAGTGGTCTACAGTAGTCTACAGTATATAGTTCATAGTGTGTAGTATATAATTCAGTGTGTAGTATATAATTCAGTGTGTAGTATATAGTCCATAGTGTATATAGTCCACTGTATAGCATTTGTTTATATTCCAGAGTCTACAGTCTATAGATTTAGTGGTAAGTCGAGTAGTAGTCTATAGTGTAGTAGTCTATAGTGTAGTAGTCTATAGTGTAGTAGTCTATAGTGTAGTAGTCTATAGTGTAGTAGTCTATAGCCTAGTGTAGCCTATAGTGTATAGTGCATAGTTCATAGTACTAATTTAGGCAATAATAGTAGTCTATACTAAGTGCGGGCAGTACACAGAATTATCATATGATTGGAATGGTTGGTGGGTGAGTCTGACCAGTTCGCAGGCCATGGTTCAGCCCACATAGACAGCTAAAATTGACCAAGAACCAATAAATTTTTTTTTTGTTTTTTTTTTTAAAAAAAAAACAGAAAAGAACAACAACAATGGAAACAACAGAACGCTAAATAAATCCAACATACCATTTGAATGGGATTCAGAATTTATGGCTTGACCAGAGTGGAAGTCTGGGAGTATGAGACTGGCAAATAAGACATTGAATATCGTCGATCCCACCTCGAATGTCACCACAACATTCTGGAATGAAGTACGGTGTTATTCTCCACATACCATGAAAATATTTGAGACAAATTACCACAATGATCACAAATCAGTTGTTTCAACATGCTATTTCAGATGGTATCAAACTGATTCGAACACAACGTGGGGACCCGTCCACACGCATAGTCAATGCGGTCGTACCACCGAGTTTACCAATCTATGATTTATTTCCGATTGATAAATCTGAATCTCAGTCATTACCTGAGGCGGCCCCGTAGACTCAAGAAAACATGGAAGCAAGCCGGGATATGGTTGCAAAAGAAACCCATGAGAAGGCAATGGAACTCGCGCCCGAAAGGGCAGAAATGGCTCACCAGGAACAAGTACCAATGACAGAAGATTTAAAATTAAGCTCAGAGGTCGCTCGTCTGCGGTTATAGAAGTCATGAACGGAGACAGAAAATTCGAGAACAAATAGCAGGATGTTGACGGGATGTTGAACGGGATGTTGAACGGGATGTTGAACAGGATGTTGAACGGGATGTTGAACGACAGTTCCACCGGAAACCCGGAGAGGAGCTTGCATCTCCTTTGACAGAAACACAACAGATGAAAAGGGTTCCAATGAAAGAATCTTAAGGAAATTCGTTGGACACAACACCATTAACGGGAGATCAGGTTGTTGAGAACATGGTATTGGGTTTGCAACAGGAATCTTCAGAACAGCGTGGGTTAGCGGCTAGTATCATTGCGGATTCGAACCAGCCATCCGAATTGAATGAGGAAACTACTACGCCGAAGGCTACTCAAGGAAGTTGTTGGACAACGGACGTACTCGCATTCCTGTTTATACGACAGTTACACTGAGACAGTGAGAGTGAGACAATGAAACAGTGAGACAGTGAGACAGGCAGTTCTATGAGAAAGTGCGCAGCCATTCTACTGTACAAGCCATCCTAGCTGTCAAATAGTACTAAGCAGACCCGTTATGCATATGTGCAGGTTATTGGGATATAGAAGCGTTTCACCCTTCTTACACTAGTCTAAGACTCGCTTTAAAGGTTTAACTTACATATTCCTATATAAAAAATATATATATGTATAATGTATACTAATAATATGTTAGAGCCCTCACTAGCAAGTACTGCGACTGCGACTGCGACTGCGAATGGGAATACTGCGAATGGCTACTAGCGAATGGCTACTAGCGAATGGCTACGTACTGCGACTAGGTACTGCGACTGTGAATGCCTGTTGATGTAATGAATTCAATACTATATGATGAATTCAATACTATATCATTGAATTTAATACTATATCATTGAATTTAATACTATATCATTGAATTTAATACTATATCAATTGACTGGAATGACTGGAATGACTGGATTGATTAGAAGGCTCAGCCACGAAAGCAATAGAATTCATTACTAGAAAATCATAAGATCCATTATCCATAAGTTTCATGATTTCATGGCCTCTCCCTTTTTTATGATCTTTCGTCTTCATGAGTCTGGTTCATGAGTCTGGCTCTGATCTATGAGAACGAGATGGTGTACTGCTCAAGCTGGCCATTCTGGAGTCCACATACCTTCAACACCAGGTCGGTACTGACACTACTGAATGTCTTTATTCGCATACTACTAATGATGAATTTGTTATACTTTATACTTTCATCAATCGTATTAAAGTTTTTACCACACTCCTCATACTTCCCATACATCTTACATCTTACATCTTACATCTTACATCTTACATCTTACATCTTAAATACTACTAGATCAACACTACTCAAATTCAGCATATAGGATTTGCTTTTTGCTTCTTAGTCAAGTGTTCCTTCAAGTATGGTGAAGACACTCTCTCTATATCAGCTGGTGTAGTTCCCACATTTTACTATTCCTTTAACTTCAGGCTTGAATACAATGCGACTGCGAATCCTAACTAAAAAAAAGGCAGTTACGAGCCCGCACACATATTCTCGTAGACCAAATAAAAGGCCAGGGCTACTAACCACTTATAAATCCAAAGGTCCTCTAATTATCCTCCAAAAAAATAGGCACTATAAAATAATACACAGCCCAGTCTATGCACTAATTCACACTCTAAAATCTTCTCCATTCCTGTACACTAGTCCCGTACACTAGCCCCGTACACTCTAAGTGCCAGTTCCCGTGCCCTCCCAGATTCCTCACCCACACTGCACTGCCCAGTCGCGAAAAACACGCAGCGCACACCTCTACACCTCCAACCCACTACTCTACTATTCTACACTATCACCAAATCCTATACCCAAACCTACCACCCACAACCAAACCTACCCACAATCAAACCTACCTACAACTAAACCTACTATACTTATAATACCAGTGAGCACTTGTTGCAATGGCTCGAGACCCGTTTTCGGACCGCAACAATCTCATTGATTTGGACCTTGATGGCTCTAACGATGGGAATATTCATGATCCTCAGTACCCGGCCCCCCACCAGCCGATAGCCCCTGTGGAGAGCCACGTGTCCAACCATTACGAGCAGAACCCGTTCGATGACTTCCTAGAGCTTTCTGACGATGAGAACAACAACTTGTATAGCTACGACAATTATGCGGCCTACAACAACTCTACGCCTGCGTCCAATACCAGGCGAATGTTGGGTACGGAAAATGCCCCCGACGCAAAGAAAAAGGGCTTTTTTGCCAACTGGCGCTCCAACATCAAATCCAGTGACGATGGCACTTATACAGGCATGGACGACTATACGGATCGGATTAATGAGCGGCCCGAACTGTCTGATTTCGACATGAGACGGATCTACGCCAAAATGAAAGGTGTATTCGTGAAAAATCCCTCCACTGATGCAAATGCCAACAAGGGGCCTCGGCAGATCCACGTGTTGAACCCACCACTCAACCAGAAGTATGGGTACTTTGGCAATCACGTGTCCACCACCAAATACAACTTTGCCACGTTTCTACCCAAGTTTCTCTTTGAGCAGTTCAGCAAATATGCAAACTTGTTCTTTCTATTCACCTCCATCATCCAGCAGGTGCCGGGCGTGTCGCCCACAAATCGGTACACCACCATTGGTACCTTACTTATAGTATTGCTTGTTTCGGCCATTAAGGAGATCCTGGAGGATATCAAAAGAGCCAATGCCGATAAGGAACTTAACAACACTCGAGTGCTTGTGTTGGATCCAGTTTCACATGACTTTGTGTTGAAGAAGTGGATCTCTGTGCAGGTGGGAGATATCGTACGGGTCAACAATGAAGAACCTTTTCCCGCAGATCTTTTGCTTCTAAGTTCCTCGGAACCTGAGGGTCTATGTTACATTGAAACGGCCAATTTGGATGGAGAAACCAATCTCAAGATTAAACAGGCCAAGGAAGAGACTGCTCCTCTCGTGAGTCCTGCATCGTTGGTCAGCCAGTTATCGCAATGTGAAGTCTTATCGGAGCAGCCCAATTCCTCCTTATACACCTATGAAGGAACATTGAACAATTTGGGATCCCGGGGCAAAGTGCCTCTTTCTCCGCTGCAGCTTTTGCTTAGAGGTGCTACTTTAAGGAATACCCAGTGGATCCAAGGCATTGTGGTGTTTACAGGCCACGAAACAAAGTTGATGCGCAATGCCACTGCTACTCCTATTAAAAGAACCGATGTGGAGCGGATCATTAACTTGCAAATTATTGCTTTGTTCTGCATTTTGAACGTCCTCTCGTTGATCTCCACCATTGGAAACGTGGCCAAGACCAGTGTTGACAGAAACAACCTCTCGTACTTATACATTGAGGGAACGAACATGGCCAGGTTGTTTTTCAGGGATATCTTGACGTACTGGATTTTGTTCTCGAACTTAGTGCCTATTTCGTTGTTCGTCACCGTGGAGATCATCAAGTACTACCAGGCATACATGATTGGAAGCGATTTGGATATGTACCATGCAGAACTGGATACCCCCACTGGAGTGCGTACATCCTCGCTTGTGGAAGAGTTGGGGCAAATCGAGTACATTTTCTCCGACAAAACAGGCACTCTTACAAGAAATGTCATGGAATTCAAGTGCTGTACAATCGGAGGAAAGTGCTACATCGAGGAAATCCCCGAGGACGGCCATGCACAAATGGTAGATGGTGTTGAAATGGGATACTACAGTTTTGGTGATCTCCAGAACCATTTGGGAGACAGCAACTCACTGCAATCGGCGATCATCAACGAGTTCTTTGTGTTGTTGAGTACCTGCCACACTGTTATCCCCGAAGTCAACGAAGCCACTAATTCTATCAAATACCAAGCAGCCTCGCCCGATGAAGGAGCTTTGGTGCAAGGAGCAGCTGATTTGGGCTACAAATTTATCATCAGAAAGCCCAAGGGTGTGACCATCCACACGGAAATCGATAACCAGGACTCCAGCTATGAGCTCTTGAATATCTGCGAGTTTAACTCCACTAGAAAAAGAATGTCGGCGATTTTCCGGTGTCCTGATGGAGTCATCCGGTTATTCTGCAAAGGTGCCGATAATGTGATTTTAGAGCGGTTGTCTCAGCTGGAAAGACAGCCTTTTGTCAACAGCACCATCAAACATTTGGAGGAGTTCGCCTCGGAAGGTTTACGGACGTTGTGTATTGCATCTCGGATCATTGGTGATGATGAATACGCGCAGTGGGCCAAGAAGTACTACGAGGCCTCTACACTGCTTGAAGACCGAAGCGATCAAATGGATGCAGTTGCAGAAGAAATCGAGGTGGACTTGTTTCTCTTGGGAGCAACGGCCATTGAGGATAAGCTTCAGGATGGAGTGCCTGAGACCATTCACACGCTTCAGAATGCAGGAATCAAAGTCTGGGTTCTTACTGGTGATCGACAAGAAACCGCCATTAATATTGGTATGTCATGCAAGCTTTTGGCCGAAGATATGAACCTCTTGATCATTAACGAGGAGACGAAAGCAGACACTAAACAGAATTTGCAGGAAAAGTTAGAAGCCATCTACGAACACCAGAGCCAGGCCAACGAATCGGTGTTGGACTCTTCTTTGGCACTCATCATCGATGGCCATTCGCTTAGTTACGCTCTTGAGCCTGATCTCGAGGATATCTTCATTGACCTAGCGACCAGGGTGCGTGCGGTGATTTGTTGCCGGGTTTCGCCATTGCAAAAAGCGTTAGTGGTGAAAATGGTCAAGAGAAAGAAGAAGGGCTCGTTGCTTTTGGCCATTGGAGACGGTGCCAATGATGTATCGATGATTCAAGCCGCACATGTGGGTGTTGGAATCAGTGGTATGGAGGGAATGCAGGCTGCACGCAGTGCTGATGTTTCTATTGGCCAGTTCAAGTACTTGAAGAAACTCTTGCTTGTACATGGAGCGTGGTCGTACCAGCGGATCTCCAATGCGATTCTTTACTCGTTCTACAAGAACATTTGCTTGTACATGACGCAATTTTGGTTTGTGTTCAACAATGGTTTCTCGGGCCAGTCGTTGATTGAATCGTGGACGTTGACATTCTATAATGTGCTTTTCACAGTGTTTCCACCGTTTGTCATGGGAGTGTTCGACCAGTTTGTCAGCGCACGACTCTTGGACCGGTACCCACAGTTGTACCAGCTTGGAATCCAGAAGAAGTTCTTTAATGTGACGATTTTCTGGGGCTGGATCATCAATGGTTTCTTCCACTCCGGGTTGATCTTCTTGTGCATGATGACGCTCCTCCGCTATTCCAACTACCTTCCCAATGGAGCCGTGGCCGATAATTGGTCGTGGGGTGCCCTCATCTACACTACATGCACACTCACGGCCCTTGGAAAAGCAGCGCTTCTGGTGACGCTCTGGACCAAGTTCACGGTTCTTGCTATTCCGGGTTCGTTTGTGCTTTGGTTGGTGTGGCTTCCTGCGTATGCAACTATTGCCCCACTCATCAACGTTTCGAAGGAGTATCAAGGAGTTTTGGCGCATACTTACCCCAGCTTAACGTTTTGGGCTGCTGTTTTTGGTGTTGCCATTCTTTGTCTCCTCCGAGACTTTGCATGGAAGTTTTATAAGCGGATCCAGAACCCAGAAAGTTACCATTACGTGCAGGAGATCCAGAAGTTCAACATCCAGGACTATAGACCTCGTATGGAGCAGTTCGAAAAGGCTATCCGGAAAGTGAGACAGGTGCAGAGAATCAAGAAGCAAAGAGGATTTGCATTTTCGCAGGTGGACGATCAGAACCTCGAGAAGATTGTCAGGTTGTATGATACCACCAAGAAGAGAGGAGCCTTTGGCGAGCTCAGTGAGAGTCATTAAAGTAAAAGAGCTCCAAACAGATCCAAAAGGAACCAAAGAGAAGCAGATTTAAAGGAATTGACGCTGTGGAAGGAGTGTACACCAGTAAGTAATATCACTAAATCCAGTATTGGTATTGGTGGTTTAAGCACTCTTGATCAGGAGATAGTACATTATGCATAAAGCTCATCATGTAATCAGTCAACCAGATATAATATGTAGGTCTGTAAGTGATCGTATATACTACTCAACTCAGCGCATTAATCTGGTCTGATCATTCCAATACAGTACTACTCCACCGTTACTTTACTACTCCACCGTTACAGTACTACTCCACCGTTACAGTACTACTCCACCGTTACAGTACTACTCCACCGTTACAGTACTACTCCACCGTTACAGTACTACTCCACCATTACTTTACTACTAGAGCTAATCCTCTATTCTGTTCTACTACCATTCTACCACTGCTCTATCACTTCTAAAATAATCAGTCGAATCATGATAAATTATAGTATTAGTATCAGTATCAGTATCAGTATCAGTATCAGTATCAGTATCAGTATCAGTATCAGTATCAGTATCAGTATCAGTATCAGTATCAGTATCAGTAGTAGCATGAAAAATACAATTGAAAAGTACAGTGAAACTTCACAATCAAATACAGAATATCAGGTGACCAAAAACAATCACCCGACTTCCAAAGTATTTGACTGTGCATTTTGTTCGATTTTTCTGGAGGAAGGAGACAAAGAAGAAGTCAAAGATCTTGAGAAAAGTGCTGTTTCTGTTTGAGCTCAATGTGGCCTCTATGCTCGATGAATCTATCAAACAGGAGAAGACTTCAGTCAGAGACAAGTTGACTCAAATAGCGAAAGACAACCTCGACTTGGTTGGGCATTTCAAAAAGACCAAAAATAACCACAGTTTGACCCGACTCCACAGGAGCAACAAGAAGAAGACGAAATGAAGATATTGTCTTGTAAAACCAAGTTTAGAGATGACTTTGCAGATTCGTTGCCAAAAAGTGTTGATTTGGACAAAACTACCGAGAACCCATTATCGGTATACACATTGAGAGATGGCACTCACCCCCACCACCAAGATCTCCCCCATTACCTTTTACTTTTTTTCCATCAAACCGGTTGATAGCACGAGCAATGTTCTCGTTTGCTGGTGTTCTTGGAAACAGATGTAGGCAATTGATTCGTCATGTGGGTCGAACTTGACGAAGTCCACGGGTGCTACATTGGAAAAAAGATTGGACCAGTCCATTCCGTTTAAGTCAAGGGGGATATTCCCAAGTCTCAATAATGCTCTTTCAGCGGCAGACTCAAAGATAAGATCAGGGCTGGAATGTTATTTCTATGGGTGCTCCGGAACTAGATGTTAGTACATTAAGCATGGACACTCTTGGGGTGACTAAGCATTCAGGGTAAACATTAATGATGACAGTCTCTTAGCTGCAAGGATTAAAGATCTGGATTCGGTTTCAATGGCTCATGTGCAAGTTTCATCTCAAAAAAAAGATTGAAGACACAGAAGTATTAGAATTAGTAGTAGTAGTAGTGCCAGTAGTGCCAGTAGTGCATTAGTAGTTATAATATATAGTATGAGAATAGTAGTAAATTCCTCACTGCCAAAGACACTAAAGGGACTTCAGAATGTGTTGACATAACCCAGGCACTGTGACGTGCATGGTAGGGTAGTAGTTCACCGGGTAGTAGTAGTAGTAGTAGTAGTAGTAGTAGTAGTAAAGTAGTAAAGTAGTATACTGGTATGCTGGTAGTAGTAGTAGTAGTAAAGTAGTATACTGGTATGCTGGTAGTAGTAGTGTTAGTTTGATTACGAGTAGTAGTGTAGAATATAGTATTAACTTAAGTACTAGCAATAAAGCGGATTTGGAATACAGTAGTTGCCGTAGCGTGGTGGTGATAGAAGTGGTGGTGATAACAGTGGTGGTGCTAGTAGTAGTTCACCATATATTAGTAGGAGTCAGGCATGGCTGTATAGTATATACAATGTTGATAAGAGTAGTAGTAAGTATGCGTTTGTACAGAGGTTTCCGTCCATCTGTCATTGGTATTATTGTCTACAGAGGTTTTAACTTCGGTTTGGTCGACTCCTTGAAGCCGGTTGTCTTGGTTGGCCCATTGGAGGGTTCTTTCCTTGCCTCTTTCTTGTTGAGATGGACCGTCACCACCGGTGCTTCCGCTGCTTCTTACTTATTGGACACTGTCAGTAGAAGAATGATGATGACCTCTGGTTGTTCGGTTAGCATGATCACTGAAACTAATAGTATCAGTATCAGTAGCAGTAGCAGTAGCAGTAGCAGTAGCAGAAGTAATCCAAAGGTATCAGAATAGTAGTAGTATAACAGTATTAGATTCTTGAATACGTCTAATACTTGGAGTTATGTTCATTCGTTGATGGTTTCCCAATAAGTGGAAACCGGGTGAATATATAGCGAACATACCGAAGAAGTGAAGCAAGGCAGTTAAAAGTCGTGTTATGAGTTAAGGTGAATGGATGAGTCATTGGCATTCGTAAGCTCGAAAGATACCTCTATAGTTAGTGTGTCTACCTATGATCGGTCTAACAAAACAACTAACCACCAATACTATGATGGCTACTAATTACTAACTACTAACTACTAACTACTAACTACTAACTACTAACCACCAATACTATGATGGCTACTAATTACTAACTACCAACTACCAACTACCAACTACCAACTACCAACTACCAACTACCAACTACCAACTACCAACTACCAACTACCAACTACCAACTA
>NKZD01001555.1:0-12014 GCA_002370635.1 Metschnikowia cerradonensis
TTATCGAATGACAGGTATAAGATACAAGGATCTCCAAGTATAGTTAGATACGGATAAGAATATAAGCAAACGAGATGATTACTGAAGTTGCTCACTTAAGAGACTTATTAGAGTCTAACATGATAAACGTTCCATATGGGAGTGTATATTATAACTCTCAACAGGGATGTATAAGCCACTCCGGTTCCTCTCTTTGAAGAACCATCAACGAATACAAGCTTAGGTTAACACACGTTATAAAGAACGTAAAATACATCATTTGAAAGTGGTATTCACTTGAAAGTACTCACTTGAAAGTCACTTGAAAGTCACTTGAAAGTACTCACTTGAAAAGGTACTACAGACCAAGACCACCACGAAGAATAACCTCAGTACTATATATTGACAATTACACCACTTGAACAAGACTAGAACAAGACTGAGACTAGAACTAGGACTGGACTGAGACTAGGAATAGACTACGAATGGACTAGACTCAGACTAAGAATAGACTACGAATGGACTAGACTCAGACTAAGAATAGACTACGAATGGACTAGACTCAGACTAAGAATAGACTACGAATGGACTAGACTAAGACTAAGAATAGACTACGAATGGACTAGACTAATACTGGCAAACAATAAACCGGGTACCTTGATGCAAGGAAAAATGCTTGTGAAGATGATATGGGACCCTTTCATGGGTCCTTACTCTTTGGACAAATCCAACGATGCTTTTGACCCTATTATTGGAGACTTGTCTTTCACCAAGTTCTCGCCTTATCTCATCAAAGAAATCGATCGTGACCAGTTGTACCAGTTTACTTGTAAGTATCGCGTCCAGTGGTGGACGAGCCATGAGCATCTGACCAGTAGAAGAGTGACCATGAGAGTCAGATCCAGTGCTGCTCTGCTTGTAAGAGTCTTTAGCGGATCCGTTAGTGTCAATACCGGAAGCTTTTTTACTAGAATAGTCATGGGTAGAGGCACTGTAAGCACCAGCACCTAGCACCAGCACCAGCACCAGAAAATTTCTCACCCTGAGGCATTACATGTTATCGTCTTTCTGATAGTGTGCTTTATCTTGTTTCAGAGAATTTATTTATCGTGACCAGGATTATACGAAGCTCAAGCCTCTCGTTATCAAAACTAGTTCTGGGAAGTCCAATATGAAGAGCAAAAATACCCGTGGTGGGAAGTATCCCAACTATGTGCTGAATTCAATGCAATCAAACCATCATACTAACGGGTTGCAGAGTGGTGTCAAGCGTCTGGAGACTGCTATCGCACGAAAAGTTCACCGATTTGCTTGCACGCTCCTGTGGTCAGTTTGTGACGGCCACTGTATCTTCTGGTGCAAAGTACCGGGGTCTTTTGGCTTTGGTTGATGTTGGTGTCAATGCAGAAAATGCGTTGTAGTCTACCGAAGTCAGCTAATAATTGAATAGGGATTCCAACCACCCACCAAAGTAATCCAAATCCACAGACAATCCAAATCCACAGATATTTTTTATATAAGCGGTTATGATGAAATGGTAGACATAAAACACTTAAAATGTTTGGATTAATATCGTGTTGGTTCGACCAAGTCTTTTTTTAATTTTGTTAAATTCATTTTATTTATTGTTTTTTATTACTTTAAATAATTCATAATTCACTAATCTCCTTTCATAAAAATTGATATTTTGATATTCCCTGGAGGGAATAAGTATAAAATAGAAATATGAAATAATAATATTAACGAATAGGAGGTAAAAGACTTCTTAAAAAGCAAATGCATTCTTAAAAAGCAAATGCAATAATGTAATGTTATTGAGCAAGATCGTTCTTTTCAAAGCTAATTTCATTGGTTGGCTTCTTGAAGAATTTCGATAAGATTTTAGAGCTGGTGCTTTTATCAACAGTGGCATTGTTCTTTGGTTTTGGGCCAGACTCCGTGGGTGTATTAGCTCCAGAATCACTTCTCAGGTCTTGATTGGAACGTTGCACTTCATCTTCAACAACAGTTTCGGGCCGATTCCAGAAACCATGCTCTGCCTGTAATATATTTTCAAGCGTCGACTCAGTCATATATTTTCAAGCGTCGACTCAGTCATATTAGAAGTATCTCCTTTGCAGAAATTACTGAGGGTTTCCCTCCACCGGGCCCACCGTTTGGAATATCCCACTTTGGCATTAGTAAAGTCAACCTGTCCGCCATGATAAACCGCCTCCCTCACCTTGTCCCAGTGAGCCTCCAAATCAGGCCCTTGTAATAAGCGCACTTTTATGACACTGTATAAGGAAACAGTCATGGATAAGTATATTTCTTCAGTTGTTTCATAGCAACAAGTATTTTGTTTATATACTTCCCTACAGACAATTCAAATCCATAGGCAATCCAAATCCACAGACAATCAAAATCCACAGACAATCCAAATACACAGAAAATTCAAATCCACAGACAATCCAAATCCACAGACAATCAAAATCCACAGACAATCCAAATCCACAGAAAATTCAAATCCACAGACAATCCAAATCCACAGACAATCCAAATCCACAGAAAATCCAAATACACAGACAATCCAAATACACAGACAATCCAAATACACAGACAATCCAAATCCACAGACAATCCAAATCCACAGAAAATCCAAATACACAGACAATCCAAATACACAGAAAATCCAAATACACAGACAATCCAAATCCACAGACAATCAAAATCCACAGAAAATTCATAATGCTACTACACCATGGTGCTGAATCGTTGAGTAATATTTCAGTACCCAGTTAACAATGAGTTGATTTTTTTTGGATACGAATAATCTATGCTTACATTACCAAGAGGGAATCCAAACATCCATTTTCCGTGTCAGGATGACTGACATCATGAGGTTGAATTAGCCCTGGGGTTGAAGGCTGGCTACACGGTCCAACACTACTCTAGTGTTACTATTGATTGACTCTGCTAGATTGGATCTACTACACTACTTTCTGTTTACATGAAGGATAGTGAATATGGATATAACAAGGCGGTAACGATGTGTGATTATAAGTGATGGTAATGATGTGTGGTTATAAGGGACGGTACGATAATTGGTTATAAGTGTTGAACTTGAGGAACAAGTTCACCTGCGGGTACTGCAGATTCCCGTTACTGCATACAGATGAAACAATGATTGGTATTGTCCTCGAGAGAGGCACGGCGGCAGTGGACGGCTTGACGACACGGGTCTAACACTTGTCCAATATTGGCCATTGTTCTGGAGAAGACAATGGGCTGAGTGGGTTAGGGCTGGAGTCCCAGACCTGACTATATATAGAGAGGGTCCCGCTCCAGGTTTGAACGGGATCAATGGGAACAACAAGTCAAGGACACTCTAGTTTAATATAGATAAAGATAGAATGGAAACTACAGAATTGGTTACTGAAGTACCAAAGTCAAGACGCTTGTTGAAACTTAACGTGATAACTATTCCAGATTATGGCAGTGTATACAACAATTCCAAACAATAAGTGATGGTAACGATAAGTGGTCATGACAAAGGGACACTTTAGCAGTTCTGAAATCCTCATACAATGATCCTGGTGATACAGATAGATAAGAGGAAGAGGTACTGGAGTTGTTTGAGTGCTTTTTTTGCTTCTCCTAAGTTTCAATAAGGCAAGTATGGCATATAAGCAAATACCTGCATTTGAGTCCCCATTCGTGGCTTGAGTGTGGAAGTAGTCTTTGAGCTACGATATCTTCATGAAGAGACTAATGAACTGATACTTGAAGGCCTTGAATTTTGAAGTCATAAATGCAGAATACCATTCAACATGTTCATTTCGACTGATGCAATGAAAAATGCTTCTTCACGGTTCTTAAACCAGCTAGATATGTTTAAAAAAGTGAGAAATCTTCAAAAAGTGAAGAGTCTTTAAAAAGTGAAGAGTCTTTAAAAAAGTGAGAAATCTTCAAAAAGTGAAGAGTCTTATAAAGTGATGAGTTTTTAAAAAGTGAAGAGTCTTCAAAAAAGTAAGAAGGTCCCTCAAAAAAGTGAGAAGGTCCCTCAAAAGGATTGTACCTGAGAGAAACCTTCTGTCCTCGACTGAATCTTTCAAACTCCCATTGTGTCAACAAGTACCTAGCGTGTACGGAGTCAAGGTACTTCGCAGATGCATGGCATACAGACCAGTGAAGTATTATGTGCAGGTTACCAGTGGGTGAAGAGTTTTCACCCACCTCAACACATATCGCACTTTGGTCTTGTAAGGTGCAAACTTACATATCCCTGTATATCAATATATACTAAAACATAGGTTGAAAGATTAAGAGTCAAATGCTCTACCGATTGAGAACGTGATTCAATCAACCAACACACGCTTAACATGGCGGCCTACACGATGGCCGACTACGAAACGGTCTTCAATACTACACGCCCTGCCAAGTTAAGTAAATGCGCTTCATACCGCCAAAAAATGAAGCTGGAAGGGGCATACCATGAGGAATACACAGCAGATTCTAATTGCACATGTGAGCTCGACCTCGTTGATCGGGAGCATAATTGAACTATTCAATCGAAAATTCGTTGTCAATGATCAATTATCTCCACATGACACTCACCATGAGTTCATACTCCACACGGGTGCCGACATCACTGTGGCACGCGACAGATCTCTTATTTCCGAATTCAGCCCATCCTATGACCTTCTCCCCACGGACAGTGGCGGTAAGACACACACCACAGCCGGACGCGGCTTCATCAGTATCGGCAACCATGAGGCCCCATGCTACTGGGCACCCTCTCTCAGTGTTAACTCCGTCAGCATGAATGCCCTACACAAATTAGGTGAAGACGCCCTTTTCGCACATACCGGTGACGTATACGTGACTGATCGCAAGTCCCACACGCTTCGACTCATAGCACGCAAAGACCACTACCTCGCTGATGTTCGGCCCAATGGCTCCATCGACAACCCATCCCCGATGAGTCCCAAACCGCGCACCACCCCAGGACAAATTAACTTCGTGGCACTTCAGAACAAGAAGGACAGACTCACGCCTTTCTATCTCCATCGTCTCTCGGGACACAAATCCGAAGACGCCACGCGCCACCTATGTTCACTCCTTGATGTTCGGTACACGTCCACCGATGCTGAAACTATTCGTTCCTGCCGCGTCTGCTTCCATACGAAAGGTAAGGCTTCCAGTCATCACACACACACGACCGACCCCTATATCGGTTACACTTAGACACCAGTCATTACAGTCACAACCGATATGTTACGTACCTCACGGACGAATTCTCAGGTTACATCTGGCACTGCCACGCTACGGACAAGGCGACCCTCAAGCAAGCCTGTGCTGATACAATCTGGCGAATTCAACGAGACTATTTACCGCTTCAAATATCCCAGATCACCAAAGATAACGATACCGAATTACCCACCAGTCAGGAATTACTGCTGCAATTTAACATTGTGTGCGAAGACATCCCATCACATACACCGGTCCTTGATGGTACTGCAGAGCGTACCAACGGTATCATATGGCTCGACACGATCTCCATTCTCGCCGAAGCAACGCAAGATGATTTTCTCTGGGAATTGCTTGAATTCTATACATTCACAATCATTTCCCCAATACGAAGGGGCGGATACCTCGAAACCTCCTCCAAGGGGGCGACGTCCCCCCTATTAAGCACAAACCAGTTTTCGGCAGCGACGTATTGGTCAAATTACCACACGAGAAATCCTTGCGCGATCGCAAACTTCAAAATCTACTCATACCTGGAATTTACTTAGGAAGTAGTAACATCAATAGTGCCATTCACAAAGTTTGGACCAATTTTACCAAACGTGGAGAGGCCACCAAGATCTTACTCGCGACCAACGTTAACTTCAATGATGAATTTGATAACATGCGTGAAGCTGAGAACGCCGTCGAGCTCATTAGGCAAAAGGTGCAGGCACAACCCAAACTCACCGACCCTATACCGAAGGAATTTCCTAATGTTACCTTACGCACACCGAAGCTGACCGCGTCAGCTGCGGCAAAGCGCACGAGAACTCCACGACCAGTTAGCCAAGGGCCCGCACTGGTCGAACCCATTATCTCAGCCGACGAAGGACACGACATGTTGAACGAGATTCTCGCACATCAAGCACTCGGGGAATTACTTAGGAAAGCAGGTTTCGACATTGAGAACATAGATTCCCTCGCGAAAGGCACGACTGATCACCTACGCGAACTGGACGAGCTCAAACGTCGAACCTCTAGATTGGAAGAACTACAAGCTTCGTATGTTGCCTCTGAAACTGCCATCCAAAAACTCATGCAGGATCTCGCAACGGATCGCAATCAACTCATACAACGGGTGGATCACTTACAGATGGTACTAAACGATGTCAAGGACATACAGAGTTCACATGATCCGACGTCAGGTGACACACAACTAGCAGTCACCCAGTGCGAACGCGCAATAACTGTTTTGAACGACTACTTGAAGGAACGTGAACGTGAACTCACACGACTTGAAAAACATGTTGATTGGACTACCGAGCTGTTACTGTTGAGAGTTTTGCCTTAACTCTCTAATTAGTTGGAATTGTCATGACGTTGGTCTCCAATAATTCTCTTGGGTATTGTGCTTCAGGGTTCATCATAGATCACTTATATTCTTCTCTAAACTAGATATCAGTGAACTGTTCTCACAATTGATGCCGCTCAAACCTGAGCGGGATCCTCTCTATATATACAGTGAGTCCCGGGGACCCCCACATCCGAGACCGGCGTCTCGTAAGTGACTATGCATGATGAGTGTACGTCCTCGTCGTGCACATATCCCTGTTTCATCTGCACCATGCATCTCTGAAACCTGTGGGACCTCTCCACCTCATCTCCAACCCTGTGTATTGTCGTTGACCTGCAGGCAGCATGTTTCACAGTTGCCCGCACTCACAGGTTGACACATATCGCATGTCCCACAAGTTCAACAGTTACATCACACCGACGCACGCATTGCCGCGCAAGATGCACGTCTCACTTCTACCGATCAACGGCTCAGTGCACAACTTCAACATCAACTGCATCGCAATGACTCTCGCTTTGACCAACATGAACAGAGACTCCTTCAATCACAACAGGACCTCGCACAACACGGTCAAAACCTATTGACATCCGAACGCCACAACACTACACAGCTTCTCCTTTCCGATCAAGCACATAACCAGACCCGCGAGAGACAATTACAGCAACTACATGACCGTTCACTATTAGCCGATCTGCGTGAACAGAACCAAGCGATAATCAACCGCGACCTCCAATCCGGTTTGGATACTTCAACACAGAAACTCGAGTCGCTAGCATCTTCGCTCCACGGACAGGAGCAGACCCAAGCTGTCATCAATCGTCAGTTACGATCTGATTTGGATACATCAGTCCTGGAACTAGACCGGATCGGCTCTTCATTCCAACGCCAGGAACAAGCCCAAGCCGTCATTAATCGCGATTTACAGTTCGCTCTAGATACATCCAACAGCACGCTTGGGAGTCTACAGTCTGCGCCTTATCCCCCAGAACACACTCAAGCACTCATACACCGGGATGATCGACCCGGTATATCAAATCATAGTCACCGGACAGTTCCATCCGGTTTAGAAATTAAAGGTCACCGGACAGGTCCCTCCGGTTCAGAAATTAAAGGTCACCGGACAGATCCATCTGGTTCAGAAATTAAAGGTCACCGGATTAATGGATACGGTATAGAAACCATTACTGATACAGCGCATGACACTGGGGATACGTCCGACTCAGCCGTTCATCATGATCAGGGCGCACGCGCCAGTATAGCGACTCACGCCGAGGCAGCACTTGAGGTCTTACATCGCGAGTATCAAACGATCCGGGAGAATTTACATGATGCCGCTAACACAGTCCAACAGGATATGTGCTCCACTGCTCGACATTTTCAGGCAGCTGCGAATCACCTACAACGACGCCTCCACAGACTGGTGTTGCGTAGGGTACATCATGAGTACATTCGCCGTGCACCTAGAACAGACGACCTCCGCCGTCTCCTCGGACCGATTGATCACTATCAAACACAGGCCTCCCCCTCCGGTTCTCGCCGTTGCGACTATTGGTTTCACCAAGATTAAGAAGACCCACCTAGGAAGAGCCGTCAATCCTCAAGTTGCTGATGCTGGCGCCATTGAGGAAAGTCAGACCAAGCGCGCGGGTTTATGGTCACGTGAGGTCGTGCATTTACATTACATGACAAATTACCCCTTTGAATATCTCAAGTTTTCTGCTGGGTTTGACAAGGGTGAAACATACTACATCAGCCGTGATGTCGAAGTTCCAGAAGACTTGCAACGCTTGATTTTTCCATGGCTTGAAAGAGAAATCCACAAGGTGGAGAACCGCCCTGACAAACACGAGCTGAACTTTTTGAAGCAAGATGGAACGATCTTGAGGTTCTTGAAGATGCTTAAAGCATTTAGAAGCATCATCATTCAAGATTTGGCAGTGATGTTGGACAGTTCACCAAAGAATATGTTTACTCAACATAAAATCACTAAGCATCCTCTTTTTATGGCATTCAAAGACCTGATGCAGCAAGTAATTATTGAGAACTACGAGTCAACTCAAATGATGTTGACCAAGAGTGTGGCTGACACAGCTCCAGTATTTGCTGAGAAGATGGAGTCAGTTAGAGAAGCCATTGAGAGGCAGTTCACGAATACCACCAAAGTTCGTGAAGAACTCAGACTTTTCCGTGAAGAACTGAAATTCGAAATTGCTGCGCTACGGGAATTTTGGAGGACCGATATGCTCATGGATTTGAAAAAACAGTTTGGCACACAATTTACAAGCCTGTTTGCGAGTGACTGTAGCGGATGCTGTTACGTCTGCACTTACACACAAAAAAGTCATTCCGGAATTTGAAACGACTCAGGTTAAGAAGCATTTCGCCGAAGAAATTTCGCCAATGAAGGAATTGCTTTGTGCAATTAAGAATTTTCTCAACTCGATGCCACAATTGCTGACGGAAGACGGTGCTACCAGAGGAAGTATTACTTCCACAGACGATTCTAACAAGAAACGGAAGGTGGGTGTTGCATTCATCGAACCGGCACCCAAGGTGAACGCACCTGTGATACCAGTTAACCATCGCCTAATCCCACGCCATACTAACAGGGTGGTTGAAGCGTATCATGAGTGGTAAACTTCTCAGAACGAGTTTATGTGTTTCCGAGAGAGAGATGAAAAATATGGAGTTGAGTGGAGGAGAGAAAATCCAACCATTGGACTCTTCAAGAGAAGGAGAAACCTTGATAATTTCATCAATGATCAAACTTTCAGCAACGTGAAATTCAAGGAGTTTACTAAGCTTCAGTTTTCCCGATTTCTTGACATTTATAAAAAGAGAAAGATTCTTAAGCTTTCCGCCCTCTGTGAGAAACTTGGAAAACCAAAAGAGCGTTTGAACATCATATTTGATTTGAACAAGTTATTTGATTCCCAACAAGGACACTAAGAAACTTTCCCCCAACCCCCTCCCCCCTATCTTTGTTTTCAGTAAAAAATTAATATAAAAGCCACAAAAAAACCGGGTAAAAATTCAATAAATATAAAATAAATATAGCAATGAGTGAAGAATCAAAATTAATGTGGTAATTGTTTTTGAAGCTGAAACCTTGACTACTGGTGTTTCAAGTGAAACACCATCACAGAAAAAAAAATTAATGAATTAGTACTTAGAAAAATTAATCAACTTTTAAATGTGCATTGCATGATGTAATATGGTGTAACGTGGTGTAGTGCAGGATGATTCTTTTTTATTTGTTGGATAGATAATTGATTTGAGATTGTTTTAACGGTCTCAACCCAATTTTGGCGAAATCCGCGCTTTGTGCGCCCATACAAATTAGACAAATCGGAGACAAAATTGTCCAGAATTGTCCAGAATTGTCCAGAAATCCAGCGCGCAACTGTAACGTGTTGAAAGTGAGCAATGAATGATCATTCCAGAAAAGGAAGGCGCACACTCATGAAAATCCCAGAGTGTGCTATACTCACTTCTTGATGCTATACTTACCTTTTCTATATAATAGGAAGGTCTAGCTCTCACATCATTCTTGTGTGGAAAGTTTAGCAGAGTCCTGGAAATCTATATAAGATGGGACTCTGGTCCATAGCCTAGTGTTAGTTTACTAATCAGAATATCGTCTAAGACGAACATATCAAGATGTCCTCTACTGCCAGACCCACCAGGAACAGCCAGACCCACTAGAAACAGCTCTCGTGTAACTCCTCAAGTATTCACATATCTTGATGAGACTATGAACTTTATGCAGGCTGCTCCGTATCGTATGCTGGATTGTACTCCATGGTTATTGAGAGGTCCTCCTGATGTACCTACCATAAATGTTCAGTTCGTGTTAAGTAATCTACACGGACGAGCCGCCAGGCCGCGCGAGAAAAGATTCTCAGCGACCTATAGAAAAGTGAGTTCTTCCGTAAGGTCAAGTGATGGGGCGGACTGGAGCCAAACTACAATGAGTAATTATAAGTCTTAAAATTAACTTTTCTTCTCAGTCCTAATTACTTTGTTGTGAGGCACGAAGTAGACTGTTTCAGGTTCGCACTTGTAATATTCTGCGTTTTGGACTCTGCTAAACAAACTAGTGAATAGGTAACTTACCTCTTCACAACGGTAAAACTCATGATTTACCTTGCCATTCTCGTCAATCGTAAACGGAGTTCCAGAAAATGTACCAAAAGCCAAAGTCGTGGAACCCATAACTACGTTTCCAGGGGTTTCGGTATCATTGGTGGTGGCAATTCCATTGGAATATTCGAATTTCGGAGGGTTTTCGATGTTTCCATAGTCGAGTCTGGTTTCAGTGGCCGTAATATGGTTGATGTCAAGTGGTATAAAGGAGTCATCATTTTTCACCGCAAAGACCCTTAAAGGTTCAGGAGATTCCGAAGGCTGTTTGGAAGACTTATTTTCATGTTTGTTAGACGCACCATCTGCTTCATTGTTCAAATCCGGGTCAGGGTTTGCTTCAACTTCAGGTTTTACAGATGGTATTTCAATCGGCTTATTCGTAATGGGGGTATTCGTCTTCCTGTCTAAGTAAAAGAGTTGGACCTCAGTAATTAGGCAGTACAACTTATCATTGCCGCCATAGCACACAGCTTGCTCCTTAAACGCAATGCTAGAGTTGGATACAAAAGATATTTTTTTAGAACATTCTTCGCTATTCAAGTATAACATTGACAGTTCAATACAAACGAAACCAGGTAGCAGTTCAATGGAGCTAACAAGTTGACCGTTTTGGAAATCTAACTCAATTGGAAATTGGTTGGGGTTGTCATACACAAGTTCAAGATTGTCCAATTTCGAAAAAGCGAAGTTGACGGTAATTGGGCGCCAGACATTCTCGACATTGGCGAACAAAGCCATCGGAGCTTTTTCAGGTACCGATAACAATTGTAACGTTTTAGCTTTTTTTCCATCGCTGGGCAATGTTACAATCCCAGTTTCAGGGTTAAAAGATGACACATGAATTTTTGTTTTTTCACATCCCTCTATATAGCCAGCCTTGATATTTTCCTCAGNCATGAATTTTTGTTTTTTCACATCCCTCTATATAGCCAGCCTTGATATTTTCCTCAGTTTGCAAAATATGATATTTTTTATTTGGGCACGAGAACAAAACAGGATTGGTCAATTTCTTTTTCGAATTGAATCGGAATTCAGTCTTATGTAATCCGCTATCTGTACCCAATACAACCAAACCTCTTCTCGATATTACCACATGGCGCAGGATATCGCCTAAAACTTTCAATGTATTATTTTCCAGGTGGGCGACCGAGACTGGAATGCTCAAAGGGTTTCCCCATACAAGTTGGTTAGAAGTAATAGTTGAGTGAGGCCTGACCAGACTGGGAAGAGAGAGATGATGATATTTTCCTTTGACTTCTGCCACGAGGATCTCACGAGTATCAGGTTTTGCGTACACTGAGGCCGCAAAAAAGACTGCTTGGAA
>NKZD01001557.1:0-17689 GCA_002370635.1 Metschnikowia cerradonensis
AGTCTCTCACACACGAATCATCGTCATCGAGATATACTCCCCCTGAAATGGCGAGTTGTTTGAGATAATTCTCCATTAACACCTCACGACGCTCCCCCTCAACCGTTGCTCCGACCGGGTAAACAACCCAGATCTATCGTCGCCTTGTTGATCTAAGGGGTTGCCAATTTTCTTCGGATTTCTGAGCTGCCAAACATTTTGGTCTTCTGCGCATATCATCTTCATGAGTACAGGTATCTTCCTTGCTTCTAGGCACTTTCGTTTTCCGTGGAGTTTCATGCTCCGGTCTAGCCTTATTTGTTAATGAAGTGTTCATCTCCATCTGCATCCCTGGTTCATCCAGTACAGAGTTATTTGTTAACGGAGTTCTCATCTCCGTCTGCATCCCTGGTTCATCCAGTACAGAGTTATTTGTTAACGAAGTGTTCATCTCCGTCTGCATCCCTGGTTCCTGGTCACTTTTAACCTGGACCAGTCTTCTTGGTTTCTTGTCATGCTCTAAGTTATCTCTCGTCACTTCATAAATCTGGTAGTCAACAATGGTTAAGAAGTAATTCGTGCCATTATGTGTAGTCACACCTATCGGTCCACATAGATCCACATGTATCACTTGTAGTGGATGAGTAACTCTTGTATTTGACGTGGATTTCTTTGGTTTGTGGTGCACTGCCTTCATTGTAGCACACACGGAGCAATCCTGTGCCTTGACATGAGGAATATCTTTCCGTAGTCCATCGAGTTCCTTAATCACTCTCCATTGTTCATTGCTTGGATGCACATACGCTGAGTGGTACATCTTTGCCAAATTCAAAAGTTCATCTGTTGTATGTTCAGAGTGCGGTTCGATCGTAACAGATCGAATGTGTTGTTTCTCATATTGAACACTCTCTCCAATTCGGAGACTTTGTATCCTTTTCCAGATCTCCTCTTGATCAACCAGAGGGTTCCGTTCCTGTATATAGTACACAGTTCCTTGCTTGTGAGGTAGAAGAACAGTTAAACGAATTTTCATGGTCCTCCATTGGTCTTCACTCCAATGACCTCATTCTTATCATGTTTAGAAGTAACAATTGTCTCGTCAAGATTCATTGGGAATTCTAGCAATGCCGCATCTGGAGAAAATAGGTTCTCTGCTGCTTTTGCAAAATAGTATACTTTGGTCAATAAGACTTTTCTTTTCTTGGGCCCTACTTCAAGTAGCACCGCTCCATAACCGAAGGATTCCAAATATGTGTTCTTTGCCACTTTGAACTTTACCGTTCTTTCAGTAAGAGTCTGAAAAATAATCTAAGCAATTCACTATGTGCACTGCACTTCCAGAGTCCCATGCGAAAAATCACCGGTTGCGGTAAGTACAGATCTTTTTCTCCATTAGATACATATTCCTCCTTCTCCTTCTTTGGTTTAGGGCACTTGGTCAGGTAATGCCCCTTTTCAAGGCAATTGAAACACACAACCTTTGCAAGGTGTTTGGAATTTTCACCCTTTTTGATGACTTTTCCAGCCCTTCGAACCGCCATTATATTCTCCACCCTTTTGGTGGTACCAAGTTTCTGTCTCATCTGAGTTAAGGCTCTACCAGATGCCGCAGTTGATGTTTCCGTATTTGGAAGTTTGATGGTCTTCTTTTTCAAGGACTTTTCAAAGACCTGGCGGATATGTTCAGTTTCGTATCCTTCAGTCATGAGGGTCATAAAGAAGGAGACTTCTTTCAAACATTTAAAGTCCAACATTCTAAAATCCTGACTAGGTTTAGTGTGACAGTGTTCAGCAATGTAAAGATAGGATTCCCAGTTTTCTGCACTTGCCTTGTAGTTCTCGAAGTAATCCCTAATATCTTTGGTCGATCTCCTCGGCATGTTTGCTTTAAAGATCCCTTCGGACATGTGTCTCTGAACACAACCAACAATATCCTTTTCAACTTTCATAAGATAGTTCTTAATGTATGATAAGGATTTGGGCGATACAGTATCCGGCTTGTTTTCCAAGATCTGAAACACCTTATTTGTCCCTTCATAGTATACCCAAATGTATTCAGCATCTGGGAGTAACTCCAAAGCTCTCACAAGCTCAGTCTCAAAGATTGGTGCCTGTTCATTCTCATTAAGTGTATAGGGAAGTTCCTTTTCTGAAAGGAGGGCTGCAGGACTCATAACCTGTTGGGAATTAGCGATGACGGTGTCATAGTCAGGCACAGTTACATCGTTATTGGCTAATAGCTCTAAGAGATATGGGGCAGTGGTAGTTGGTAGTCATAGATGTTTCCCTTGAACTGTTGAGATGGGTTACTAATGTATACTAGATGGTCTGTAGTACTCTGGTCAGTGATGAGACCGTTCAACCAAGAGCGGACTCTCCTCTATATATACTTTTCCATCCTTCAATCCTTCTTCCTGCACCGGTCTTCTTAATACGTCGTCTCTAGGGCAAACCTGATTCCTCCTGACGACAAGGTCCGGTTGTAATGCTGGGCTCCATGTAAGCGCCGTGTACTGCATGTAACATCTTGCCTGCACACACTAGATAGCGCATCTTGCATATCCAACACTAAGTGTTGCGCTTTAGCACGTGACTTGTGCTACTGTGGAACGGATACATGACTGGACTTCAATAACTTTATTGAGTGAGCAGTTTGGGTGATCATTTCTGGCATTGTCTTCTATCTTTGTTCTGTAAAGTAGGAAGTCCATGAATCCTGTTCACAATTGATACCCCTCAGATCTGAGCGGGATCCTCTCTTTGTACAGTTAGTCCCGGGGACTCCCGATTGGTCTCTCTTCTACATCAGTCTCTTATCTAAATTTTCTTTTCCAAGACATTGGCCAGAGTTAGACAACCGCTAGACAAGAGTTGAAAGAGAGCTAGAAAAGAGTTAGATGAGAGCTTAGCTCCAAATTTGCCTCTCTTCAACAATACCCATCATTGTTTCTATTATACACTGTCACATGAAAATGTAGTACCCCGGAGGTGTACTGATTCCTCAAGTTCATCGAATACATGCCGCATATTTCAACAATATGTTGGGTAGAGAATATCTATCACTCACATATTACTGGTCACAATGGACTGAACAATGGATTGAATAATGGGTGCTTCCGTTAAATGCAACAGCTCACTTAAACAATAGAACGGAATAGCTGACTCTGACTGCACTAGGTATTTAAAGACTCAATATCCTCCTCTCTCTCTCTTTTTTTTTTCCTAAATCACCATCATGCAATCTTTCCTCTTCTTCTTCCTCCTCCTTGTGGCCTCAGCGTGGGCAAAAACCGAGGGGCTTGCTCTCTATAGCAAAGTCGGCAACATCCATATCGCTCTCGTCATCTACCATTCCCCATGTTGTAGTTACTTTTCCACCATCCCATCTGGAGAAGATACTCCTGATTTGTCTTTCGATCAAGGTTTTATCGAGGCAAAAAGTGGAAATAACACGAGCCACGTTGGCTTCTATAACAATTTAGTACTTTCTTCTGACCCTAGGGCCATTGCAGCAAGCTTTAAGTTGGACGGCTCTGGAAAGATCATCGACCCAATTATTTACGGCTGTCGCGAAAACCCAGGGGCCCTTGAGACAATTTTCGCAACCTATCAAACTTATGGATGCCCTGAAGCCAATCTCTACCTCTTGCCTCGTGTTACTGTACAGAACCAAAATTGATTGATTAGGTGACTGGATGTTAAAGTCAATATCAATGTCAAGTCAATATCAATGTCAAGTCAATATCAATGTCAAATCAAAAGCAATGTAAATGTCAAGTTAATGTTAGATTCTTGTAAGTACGTTTATTACCTAATCGAAACTATATTCGTTGATGATTCCTCAAGAAAAGGAATCGGTCACCATTAAATATTCGACCGGAAGGTAGCCGAAGGGGTGTAGCGGTGAACCAAGAGGATGTGTAGTAAGGGTGGACCAAGAGGGGGTGTAATAACGGTGAGCCTGAAAATGGAGTAGTAACGGTGGACCTGAAAAGGGAGTAGTAGCATCGGTTTCCGACTAACTGGGCATGTGAGCTCAATCCCTATATGGATTGTATTCCGCCCATCTTGGATCTAACGATTAATATCAAAGTTAATGTTAATGTTAATGTTAATGTTAATGTTAATGTTAATGTTAATGTCAAGTCAAGTCAAGTCAAGTCATGTCAAGTCAAGTCAATATCAATTATTCTAGTCGATTAACATTGTGAACTTGACTACGTGAATAATCATATAAGAGGTTACCTTCTGGGGCATAAAATATAGACTGTTAGGTTCAATATTTATGTAATCAACATTTTTTGGATTTGGACACTCTGTTGAGTTTGAATCTGTTTTATACCATCCGTAATAGTGGCATCTCGAAATAACTGATGTGTCTCATTGTAGTCATTCGTCATTCGTCATTCGTCATTCGTCATTCGTCATTCGTCATTCGTCATTCATCTTAAATATTTTCATTGTATCTGGAGAATGACACCGTACTCCATATCTTATCTTTGAACAGCATCACCTAAATATAAACTTGAGACTGCTATAGAACAAAAGTTGGAACTCAGAACTCATTCTAGGAGTTGGTATTTTCGCATACACTAAAGAACCGAACCTTTCAATATCAAAGTCAAAGTCAAAGTCAAAGTCAAAGTCAAAGATTTAATCTCATTCATTCTTATTCATTTTAGCTGAATTATAATTTTATAATCTACAGGTTATGAGCCCTGTTGTCAGACTCACCATAAATAGGAATCTAACTATGGGGATATTATGAAACCTCTCTGTCTGAGACAATGGTCACTATTACTCAGCCTCCTAATCAGCCTCCTAATCAGCCTCCTAATCAGTTGCCTAATCAATTGCCTAATCAGTTGCCTAATCAGTTGCCTAATCAGTTGCCTAATCAGTTGCCTAATCAGTTGCCTACTCAGCCTTCATGTACGGAGTATGAGGAAGAACTGCGGTGAGTACATCAATGATCACTAAGGAGTTGTTCCGCAGCAATCTCGGCTCTTGAAAACACTAAAAAAGTAGCTCAGATTCTTCACTTAAGGAATCATCAACGAATAAAGATAACTTAGTACTTAACTTTATAACAAGAATCTAACACCTGTATAGTAGTATAGTAGTATAGTATAGTAGTATAGTAGTATAGTAGTATAGTATAGTAGTATAGTAGTATAGTAGTATAGTAGTATAGTATAGTAGTATAGTAGTATAGTAGTATAGTAGTATAGTAGTATAGTGTATTGTAGTATAGTGTATTGTAGTAGTATAGTGTATTGTAGTAGTATAGTGTATTGTAGTAGTATAGTGTATTGTAGTAGTATAGTGTATTGTAGTAGTATAGTGTATTGTAGTAGTATAGTGTATTGTAGTAGTATAGTGTATTGTAGTAGTATAGTGTATTGTAGTAGTATAGTGTATTGTAGTAGTATAGTGTATTGTAGTAGTATAGTGTATTGTAGTAGTATAGTGTATTGTAGTAGTATAGTGTATTGTAGTAGTATAGTGTATTGTAGTAGTATAGTGTATTGTAGTAGTATAGTGTATTGTAGTAGTATAGTGTATTGTAGTAGTATAGTGTATTGTAGTAGTATAGTGTATTGTAGTAGTATAGTGTATTGTAGTAGTATAGTGTATTGTAGTAGTATAGTGTATTGTAGTAGTATAGTGTATTGTAGTAGTATAGTGTATTGTAGTAGTATAGTGTATTGTAGTAGTATAGTGTATTGTAGTAGTATAGTGTATTGTAGTAGTATAGTGTATTGTAGTAGTATAGTGTATTGTAGTAGTATAGTGTATTGTAGTAGTATAGTGTATTGTAGTAGTATAGTGTATTGTAGTAGTATAGTGTATTGTAGTAGTATAGTGTATTGTAGTAGTATAGTGTATTGTAGTAGTATAGTGTATTGTAGTAGTATAGTGTATTGTAGTAGTATAGTGTATTGTAGTAGTATAGTGTATTGTAGTAGTATAGTGTATTGTAGTAGTATAGTGTATTGTAGTAGTATAGTGTATTGTAGTATAGTAGTGTAGTGTGTTGGATTCCCTTGAACCTTCCTTCTCTCAGGTCCTCGAATTTCTCCCTACCGCATTCGCTTAAAGCCAAACGCTCTTCGTGCCCATAACCGGCCTTTGCCCCATTACTCCTTGGCGGCCAAAGATTTCCTCCGCACCGAAGTCGACCGACTTTTACTGAATGGCCTCATCGAGCCGTCTAGTGAACCTGACTACGTGGTTGGTCAACTTGTTCCTAAGAGAACCGGAAGTTTTCGTATTGTCTTCGATTTTTTTTTTCTCCCCGTTAATAAGATCACCGAACCGATGCCCAAGTCGCTTGCATCATTCCGATCTCTCATGCCCGGTCTTTCGCTCGCCAAGCTTTTCTCGTCGACCGACCTCAAGAGTGGTTACCACCAGTTGCGAATCCTCCCCGCAACCAAACCGTTAACCACCTTTCATACACCCTTTGGTCGCTTCCAATGGAAGGTTCTCCCTTTCGGATTAGGCAACGCTCCTCAGGTGTTCGGTTCCTACATGACCGAACTTTTACGTGACCACCAGTCCTATTGCCGCGTATATTTGGACGACATTCTCATTTTCAATGCTGACCCTACGAGCCACCCCACCGGCACCATGTCCGTACCATTCTCCTTTCTCCAGGTTCTTCAACAAATCCATCACGAGGTCAACTGGGAGAAGTGCACCTTCTTCGCGAGCCTGATCGAATGGGTCGGTTACCTCATTAGTCCAGCAGAGGGCAATTCAGCCACCGACACTTTCAAAGGTCAGGTCGAAAATCTTGGACCTCCTAATACTACTAAACTGGATGTTAAGATTTCCCTCCACCGCTGCCTTTTTCACTTGGTTTCTCCGCTGGCAACTCGAGCAAGATGAATACTCTCAGCTCGTTGGCGCGGCAAATAAGAGAGTTTATCCCTTTTAGATCCGGGTACGAACTCCATCAACGAATATAGATAACTTAGTACAAACGTTTCATTCACACCTAGCTTGAGTTCCACCACTTGGTTGCCCCCCACACACTCCACACTCGTGGACTCAAATCAACTCCTCGTTGCTATCGAGAGCGCTCTTTTCCTCAACTCCTTGCGCACCAATTTGGAGTATTTCGCTACCGCGTTGTTACTTATTGTTTCGGCTGCGAAAGGTTTTGCAGCAAATCGTGCGACTTCCTCCGCGTCTCTTCCGCCGGTTTTACCCACGTGCTGTTCCCCATTCCAACCACCGCCCTGACTCCTTGGAGCAAATTGCTCGCCTGATCCAACAAATTGCCCGCAGTTTCCCTCAACATGATGTTGAGTCACCCGTTACCCAGTTTTTAACTCGTCTTGTCCAACCTGTTTTCTGGCTTCACACCATCCTCCAAACGGTGTATCGGATCTTCACTTGGACTACCATGCTTGGTGTGACTGCTTCCTCGGTATCTTACGCTATCGCCCGTGTCCTCCTCCGCTCCGTTTTCCGCTTGGTCTCCTTACCTTTCTCAGATCGCTACAGAAACACCGTGGTGTCTTCTCAATTGGTCTCATCTCCAACCGGTGCCAGCGCCCCACCTTCCCCTTCCCCCTATTCAGGTGCATACCGATGCGTCACACTTTGCAGCCGCGGCCATTCTCCTCCAACCCAGCGTTAACCACGCTAACCGTTGGTATCCCATGGAATACCAGTATTAGACGTATTCAAGAATCTAACATAGTGTAGTATAGTAGTATAATATAGTATAGTAGTATAATATAGTATAGTAGTATAGTATAGTATAGTAGTATAGTATAGTATAGTAGTATAGTATAGTATAGTAGTATAGTATAGTTGTTAGATCCACCATAGGCAGGGCCCTGCATATGAAGGTATTCTGAAGCCTCTCAGTCCGATTGTTACGAAAGGTGCATTTTTGGATTATCCCGTCTCTCGGACGCTGATAAGACGTTCATCCTACCTACGGTGCATTCTTCTCAACCCTTGACGAGGACTTCCGAAAGCACTTTCAGCCCATTCCTGAGCGTCCCGCCCAGATGACACACCCTCCTCCTGTGCGGGTGTCATGAACGCCTACGACTCCCTTTCGGCTCCACGGTCTCCCTAATTTGATTGACTCAGATCGTGGACCTCAGTTTACAAGTGATATGTTCCAGTCCACCTTGACCTTTCTTTATGTGAACTCTCACCCCTTTGGTTACCCAACATCAGAAATTGAATAGCCGAGCAGAAAATTGGAATGATCTGATTGAGGCTGTTGTTTTTTACTGACATTTTGACCGAGACTGGCCGTCTCGCCTAGCCGTTTCTCCTAGCCGTGGGAGAATACGTGACCAAAGTGCAGTCTCACACATCAATTCAAAGAAGTCGCCGTCCAAGTTGGATTTCAGAATATGTGCTCAAGGTGCAGTATTACTCGTCAATTCAAAAGAAATCCCGTTCAAGTTAGACCTCAGATACATCACATGGTCAACAGTACTGATCGATTTCCCTGTTCCGATTGACCCCCTTAATCATGATCCTGTGGACATTGTAGAAACGCTCAAACGCGTCTATTCCACAGCAATTGCGACGCATATGGCTTCATTCGATAAAGATGAAACTTATTTTGACCGAACACACAAGGACATTTGCTTCCAAGCTAACAAACAAGTCTAGGTCGATATGACCCTCCTAATCGGTTTTCCAGATGCTAGGAATCCTCAACACTCTATACTACAAACAGTACCTGATCAAGCGAACGACAGTTCAGGCTTGGGAGACGTTTTCAAAGATATTACCGTCTAATCTCCAAAATACACCGACATCGAGGCTGAGGGGGATGTTAGAGCCACCATAGGCAGGACCCTGTCTATGAAGGTATTATGAAGCCTCTCAGTCCGGTTGTTACAATAATGATACGGCGTTTGGTCATCTATGCACGAAGTGCTCCGATGGCTCCTTGCCAATATTCCAGAACAATCCTTACCATTGTTCTGGTAGAGAGTTTTTCGGTTCCACGTTTTTCTCAAAGGTATATAAACCGCTTGATAGAAACACTTGACTAACTAGCTCGCGTTGGAGGGGCCGAAAAACTCCACCTCATAGCCAAACACAGACGGAGAGGATGACTTCTTTAACAAACAGACACAGACGGAGAGGATGAATTCGTTAACTAACAGACACAGACGGAGAGGATGAATTCGTTAACAAACAGATGCAGCTTCAACAAGTGAAACAGAGCTCTTCGGACTATTCGAAGGTAGTCGAGAGGGAATATTGTTGAGAAATCTCATTAAGGAACTAAAGTTCAAACAGAAGAATGATACAATACGGATTTGGTGTGACAATCAGAACATCGTGAATCAGGTATCTGACGGTCAGTTCAAGAAAGGAATGAAGCACGTCGAGATAAAGTATTCAGTGGTCATTCAGTATGTTAAGGGAAGTTTGATTGATGTTGAATGCATCAATACAAAGAACTTGTTCTGGACATATCTCCCATTTCTACGTTTCCATGAAAAGTACAAGCTGAGGATACTAGAAAAGCGGATGAGCTACCTCGTACGCTCGCTCATACGGAAGATCACGCTTGAGAAGCCTTTTGCCGCGGCACAGGCTTCAGGGGAGTGTTAATGTTAACGCGTGGATGGAAACTGAAAAAGGAGTCCCACGTATGGAGCGGCTAGCAATAGTATGCAGGACGACGGGCTGTAGATTACTTAATACTAACTGAACATTTATGGTAGGTACATCAGGAGGACCTTTCAATAACCATGGAGTACAATCCAGTATACTATACTGAGCACCATTGATAAAGTTCATAGTCTCATCAAGATGGGTGAATACTTGTGGAGTTACACGGGAGCTGTTTCTGGTGGGTCTGGCAGTAGAGTACATCTTTGTATGTTCCTCTCAGACGATATTCTGATTAGTTAACTAACACTAGGGTATGGACCAGAGTCCTATCTTATATAGATTTCCAGGACTCCGCTAGACTTTCCACACAAGGATGATATGAGAGCTAGGCCTTCCTATTATATAGAAAAGGTAAGTATAGCATCAAGAAGTAAGCATAGCACACTCTAGGATTTTCATGAGTGTGCGCCTTCCTTTTCTGAAAAGATCATTCATTGCTCACTTTCAACACGGACGAGTCGCCGGGCCTCGTGAGAAAAGATTCTCAGCGACCTATAGAGAAGTGAGTTCTTCCGTAGGGTCAAGTGATGGGGTGGACTGGACTCAAATCATATTCAATAAACGTAAGTCTGAAAATTAACACCGCTTCGGTTCCTTTCTTGAGGAACCATCAACGAATATAAGAAGTTAGGCATAGATGTATTAAAGAACATAACATATAGTATAGTACAGTAGTATAGTAGTGTAGTGTAGTGTAGTGTAGTGTAGTGTAGTGTAGTTGCATACTACCCATAGAGGTATTACGAACCCTACTCTGTCCGAATCTAATAATTCCATCCAAAGACAATTTAAAGACATTTTAAAGACATTTTAAAGACATTTTAAAGACATTTTAAAGACAATTTAAAAACCATCCAAAACTATTTAAAAGGATTGACTAATCCACATGAGCAAGAACATCATGGAATAAGTGAAGGTCTGAATAGAAATAGAACTATCTAGGACAAAACCAGAACACTTCTTCTTCTGAGTTCAGTGCCAGTCTTTTTCTGGCCGGAAACTGTTCGCTTGGCGGTTCTTCTTCTTCTTCTTAATCAGATGCCTAAGGCCATTTTGAATTTTCAAACATATTTACGATTATTGAATGACACTGATGGTATTTCACCTAATCATCTTCATCTCTTTGTCTGCAAAGCTGTTGTTATGCTACCAACGAAAAAACAGACGAACAAATTTGTTCAGCGTCTGGTTATTTGTGCATACCTTGGACCCAGCCCTAATCGTGGTGGCCATCGGTTCTTTAACTATGATCCCCCTCAGGTGTTTGACTCATCATTAGGCGAAAACTCATACCCTGTCTATGAAGATATTATGAAGCCTCTTAGTCCGGTTGTTACAATGGACATTGCAAACACCGTGTTACGACCATCCTCCTTGTATGAAGTACTATGATGGCTCCTTGCCAATATTCTAGAACAATCCTTACCATTGTTCTGGTAGAGACTTTTTCGGTGCCACGTTTCTCTCAAACTATATAAACCACTCCGGTTCCTCTCTTTGAGGAATCACCAACGAGTACAAGATTAGGTTAAGACACGTTATAAAGAACATAACACCCCTGGTTCCTCTCTTAAACCATCACCAAATACAAGTTTAGGTAACCAACGTGTCTATTAGAACTTACAATAGTGTGCAGTGTATAGTGGTTTAGATTCTTTTTGTTATGTCAGGTACTCTGTTTAATATATATATATTTTTTGTTGATGATTTCCTTAGAAGGAGGAATCTGAGCTGTTTACGTATTTAACAATGGCATCGCCTAATCAAGTGGTTTTTGCTAGATGGTTGGCTTTTCAATAGTCACCATAGAGTAAAATCAGACATAATACCATACTGTATTGTTTAGTTTTTTCGAACATACCAATATGGATGAATAATTATGAGCACTGATCCTGATAAGGTAATGCAATAGCTTGGCCCGAATTGGCCGGAATTGAAGACCGTAATTGAAGGCCAGAATTGAAGGCCGCGGCCGGAATTGTCCAGCTACAGGACCTCCAAAATTCCACCACAAAAACTGTTTCAACTAAAATAAAATATACATTATAAATTCCGGAATTCCAGGATTCTAACCAGCCCACTTTTATTTTCTAACGATGAAAAAAAAGGTCGTTTGCATTGGGCCTTTTTTGTCCTGGGGTCTCCTGGTGTACGGGTGTTTCTTTACTTTCCGCAACCTCGGTTTATTATTGGACTTTTGGTATTCTTGTTAGGAATCGATTTTACAAGGATACTGGGATGCAAGGTATCCCGGACGGGTAACACTTGCTGCGTATCACGAGCCTGTGTTTCATGTATATGCAGGGTTGCATACAACCAGTGTATATAACAGTGAGGTTTTCCTCCCTTGGATAAATCAGGGAAGTTCCTCGACTATTCTAGGTTCAATCCATACCATGATAAACTTTAGGACGTAGTGAATACGTTCAATATATAGACTAACAGGTCACACACTGTTAAGTTCTAACAATTCTTAGGTCCATCTTTTCACCTTGGACTTCTTGTTGGAAAATAGCACCGAATAAGAGCGCGCACAGCGCGCACGGCGCTCGCTCTAGGCTTGCACAGGGCACGTCTCTAACTAGTTTCCCCACCCTTGGTTGTGTTGTCCTGACAACCAAAGGTGGGGGACCAAGGGTCAGTGAAGGCCGACTCCCATATATATAATGAAGCCTTCGCTACACCTCTCATGAGAAAACTAATCGAATATCTCTACTTAAGGGAGACATACCAAGATGCCTCCCACATCCAGACCCACCAGATCTCCTTGTACTGACTGACATTGAGGCTCCGCCTATGTCTGAAGTTAAACACCTCAACTCAAGTGTTCATTCAATTATCTTGATGAAACAATGAGATGCGTATCTTATAGTCAAAAGAGATCTCTGGACCTTAAACCATGGTTACTCTATGGGCCACCTGATTTTTTCCCCAGCATTCCTAGCTGAGCTGGAGTTAAATATTCTACACTTTTGGCTTCTGCACCTGGCTCGTCGTTAATCCATTGTCTTCAGTCAAACCTGACTCCTCCTGAAAACCAGGACTCAGTTACAATATTAGTCTGAACTCCTTGCTTTCTGTACTACAGGTAACACATTACCTATTTACACGAATCAGCACATCTCACATGTTCAACAGTTCCAATACTGAGTGGGGTAGAGAACAACCATCTCTCGCATATACAAGTCACAATAGACTGAACAATCGACTGAACCATAGACTGAACCATAGACTTAACACTAGACTTGACAATAGACTTAACAATAGGTGCCTCCAAGTATCAGCTAAAAACTATCAACCACTAAAATACAATAACTCACTTAAACATTAGAGCAGAGCAACTGACCCTGACTCTATTAATCCTAATATAAAAATGTTTACTCCATTAATCCTAATATAGAAGTGTTTACTCCATTAACCCTAATATAAAAGTGTTGAGTCCATTATTCCTAATATAGAAGTCCTCTCTATAATATGTAATTCAATTATATTGTTTATTATAAGCTTTGAATATAGAGTCTTTTAAAAATTATGGCTAAATCTAAATTTAACTTTACTTTCTTTTCTAAGTAGAGCAAATTTTAAACTATGTGCCATACCTCGACATACGCAAAACTGCATAAAAGGATTATGCGATATAAATCTATTGTAATCATAATTGTAAGCATATTTAGACATTGTGATATTGTTAAATTATATTAAATTGTTTACCCCACTAATCCTAATATAGAAATATCGACTCCATTAATCCTAATATAGAAATATCGACTCCATTAATCCCAATATAGAAATATCGACTCCATTAATCCCAATATAGAAATATCGACTCTGCTAGATTCTTGTTGTAACGTTTGTACTAAGTTATCTATATTCGTTGATGATTCCTCCTATCGGGGAATCTGAGTCGCATATATACAGTGTTTTTCAAAAGTATTCGAACCAGCGCAACAAAATGTTTCGTACCCTTTCGCACAATCTTTCCCCTTCACAGTCTTTCAAACCAAATGGACAAGTTGTTGTATACAGGAAAATAAGGAAACCAGTTCAGTTCCATCCGTTTTTCACCCTTGATTGGTATTGCAAGACTCCCAAATGTAGTACATATGAGGCAATAGTCCAGATTTAAGATTTCAGAATATTGAATTCTAATGCAAGTTGGTGTGAAACATTACGCCATTTGGTTTGAACCATTCTGTCTTCTTGGTTCGAAACATTTTGTCACGCTGGTTTGAATAGTTTTGTCACGCTGGTTTGAATAATTTTGAAAAACGCTGTACTAGGTCTTAGAGGGAGGCGCGGCGTTTAGGTGGCTGGTCGGTGGCTGGTAGATATCTGCAGAGTTGCTTAAACATTTCTCAATAGGTATGCAACTACCTATGCCGGATCTGACAGACTCAATTAATCCTAATATAGAAGTACTGGCTCTGAATGCACTAGCTATTTAAGGACTCAATATCCCCCCCTCTCTCTATCTTTTTCTAAATCATCATCATGCAATCTTTCCTCTTCTTCTTCCTCCTTGTGGCCTCAGTGTGGGCCAAAACCACCGGGCTCGTCTTCCATAGAAAAGTCGACGACAAATTTATTCCTCTCACCATCGCTCCCTATGAAAATTTCAGTTTCTTTTCCATCATCCCATCTAAAGAACATATTCCTGATTTTTCTTTTGACCAAGGTTCTGTCCTGACCCACGATGAACCCAATGCGGGTGACGCTGGCTTCTATGGACCAATACTTGCTTTTGGCCCTAGGGCCACTGCAGCACGCTTTGAGTTGGACGACTTTGGAATGATCATCAAGCCAAAGCTTTTCGGCTGTCGCGATTCCAAAGGGGCGCCTGCGAACCTTTTCGCCTCCTATGCCATTGCAGGAACGTTATGCGATCCAGCCGAAGTCTACCTCTTGCCTCGTGATGCTGGAAACAACCATCATTGATTGATTAGGTGACTGGATTTCAATGTTAAAGTCATTGTCAATGTCAATGTCAAGTCAATATCAATGTCAAGTCAATATCAATGTCAAGTCAATATCAATGTCAAGTCAATATCAGTGTCAATGTCAAGTCAATGTAAATATCAAAGTCAATGTAAATATCAATGTAAATATCAATATCAATATCAATGTCAATTAACAATGTGGATTTTGTTGAGAATGTCCATAAACACTCGCATAGACTGGAAAGCCTATCTTGTTTCTCCTCAAGAGTGTTAGCAATTCTGGTACAGTAGTGTTCATCCTTCTTTAATGTACTCTTAACTTGTGCGACTTATATAGACTAAAATATCTGTCTGTAGTCTATCTCGATCCCCTCTTTATATACCATGTTCCCTTGAATTCCATCCTCCTGTACCGGACTTGTTAATCCCTTGTCTGAAGTCAAACCCTATGACTCCTGACGCCAAAACCCGGTTTATACTATCCGTCTGCCCATATACATTCCTCGGAATCTTATGAGACTTGTCCCTTTTGTTGGCGCTTACTGCTTTGCGCCTGCAATTGTGGATAATTGTGGATGATTGTGGACAATTGTTGAAGGGTGATAACGTTTGTTAGATTCCTATAAACTCAACCTAGGGTCGCCATGACAGATTTACTTATCCGTCCTGTCTTAATGCCGCGAATTCCCCCTTCTTATAGGATATGCCATATTGGCCTGCATAATAGCTAAATATGCAGGCTGTATTAAATAATCCTCCTAGCGGTAATTTCCTTATAACGACCATTTATTCCTTGTGTTAGAAATGTTCTCATCTGCACATACATCAAGTTTTAAGTCTAACAATTGTATGCTCCTCTATTAACGTTCCGATAAAACACGTGAACCTGAACTTAGCTCACGTGCCATCAGCCACGTGATCATGAGGTACAGATGTCCCGCAAGTTCAAACAATTACCTCAATAAGTAGAGCACTACCTATGGTGGATCTGACATACAAAAATAAAGTAGTAAAATTAGGGTATAGTAAAAAGAGGACACTAAATTAAAAATAGTGTTTTAAATATAGTGCTTGATAGTGTTTAGTGTAGAAGAACTGTGTTGGTGTTCGCAATTTTTTTTAGTACACTGCGCATTTAAAGAGAATTGAGAGAGGGACATAGGGAAGGGCCAAAAATCGAATAAAAGGAATTTTGGAAAAAAAAATTAAGAGATATTACTGTTGGAAAACAGCAATCAAGAGCGCCCAACTAGCCCACGGCTTGCGGGGTTGCAAGCAATCAGTTTTCGCAGCAATCAATTGTAGCACCAATTGTTGCAGTGGTGAAGGAAGAATCTCTCCATTTTATATAATGGGGACTTCGCCCCATTCTATTATTAATAACTTAATTTTACATCAACTGCCTGAGGTATACCAAGATGCCTCCAAAAACCAAAAACCAAAAACCAGACCCACCAAAAAGATCCCGTATTGGTAATACTTCAATGATCAGTGTCTTATAGTGTTAATCAATCACTGGACGTAACTCCATGGTTACTCACTGGTCCTCCTGGTGCCGCAACTGTCGTTGCGGATCTGGAGTTAACACATCTACAATTACAGAACCTGCATATTTGGAACCCCTTCCTCCTCCTTCCCTTTTTTTTCTTAATTCAAATTATAGACGTACTGCATGTAAAATATTATGGTGTGTAGCCAGTCATTTAGTGTTTTTCAAAATTATTCAAACGAGCGTGACAAAACTATTCAAACCAGCGTGACAAAATGTTTCGAACCAAGAAGACAGAATGGTTCAAACCAAATGGCGTAATGTTTCACACCAACTTGCATTAGAATTCAATATTCTGAAATCTTAAATCTGGACTATTGCCTCATATGTACTACATTTGGGAGTCTTGCAATACCAATCAAGGGTGAAAAACGGACGGAACTGAAACTGAACTGGTTTCATTATTATTCTGTATACAACAACTTGTCCATTTGGTTTGAAAGACTGTGAAGAGGAAAGATTGTGCGAAGGGGTACGAAACATTTTGTCACGCTGGTTTTGTTCTGTTACGTCACTGAGAGCATAACTCCTATCCTGCGCGGGGGAGGAGGATCCACATCAAGGATCCATCCCTCCTATGGTTTGATCAGTATAGGGGTAAACCTGTTCACCTTATCGTAGAAGTCCTTGGAAGAGATCCCTTGAGATATTCCAAAGATGGTCATTACTGTAACAATATGTATTCAATATCTAGTCTGTAGAGAGAAGGTAGAATGAAGAGGACGTGCAAGTTCAAGAAATAGAGCTTAACCGTAAAACTGGGCACGCAGGTTTAGGGAAGCAGCGAAGGGAGATGGGGGCTTGTGCCCTATTGACATCACTAATGCAATGCAAGCTTAAGTTCAGGGCACTTAAGGGTATGTAAGGCATATGAGCCTCATATGTAACTCCTCAAGTACATTTACCTATCTTAATGAGACTATGAATGTTATGAATAGCGGTCAATACAAATAGCACTCAATACAAAAAGTGTTATGTTCTTTAATACATCTATGCCTAACTTCTTATATTCGTTGATGGTTCCTCAAGAGAGGAACCGAGGTGGCTTATGTACTTTTGAGAGAAACGTGTTACCGGAAAACTCTCTACCAGAACAATAGGGAGCATTATTTTGGAATGTTCGAAAGGGGCCATCGGAGCACTTCGTGCATAGATGACCAAACGCCGTATCACCATTGTAACAATCGGACTGAGAGGCTTCATAATACCTTCATAGGCAGGGCCCTGCCTATGGTGGATCTAACAAAAAGCACTCAATACAAATAGCCCGCAATATACTACACTGCACTTTACTCCTNGCACTCAATACAAATAGCCCGCAATATACTACACTGCACTTTACTCCTTGGTTATTGAAAGGACCAACAGATGTACCTGTAATTAAGGTACAATAAAGTTAAGTATGTATAACCCTAAGCTGAAGGTATAACTGTTAACGCGTGGATGGAAACTGACAAAGGAGTCACTGTTGGAACATGCGACATGTGACTGATGAACTTGAGACCAGTACATGTGCGGGTACTGCATGCTCATGCCACGCTATCCAGATGAA